>CABEEJ010003613.1:0-34184 GCA_901482245.1 Timema douglasi | reverse complement strand
TCAGAGGTGAAGGAAGGGTTTGGTAATCAGATAAATCTGTGCCGGGACCGAGGATTGAACCCCGGCCGCCAGCACAGAAGTCTGACACCTTACCCCTAGACCGCCAGGTCACCGTGAAGCTGGTTGTAGGTGTTATCATGGGTTGAGAGGAGTGCTTACCATTACACCAATTATGTTGTTTTTTTTAGTTGAAATTTATTTAAGAGAGATTGAATGTTAAAAAAACAAACTATTATTTGTAATCTTTGTTGGGGGGCAACTTCTACTTCGTAGAAGATAGCCCTTCGCTGATTACAAAATACATTTCAGGGTACGGCCCTTACGTAAATGTGTAAGTCAAGAACAAGCGAGTAATTTTGTAAGAAAAACAAACTAAAAAAAGGTGTTAAAACCTGTTTTACCGCACAAAACTGGAAGTGTGAACCCAATTTCTACTGACCATAGCTTTCTCCCCCTCCCTCGTTAACATTTACGATCGTACCACATGTCACCCATAGAATCTCCTTCTCTTACACCTCTCCTCACTCCCCCATTACCAACCACTGGGTAATAATGATCGCGTTAATGTTTCGCTACTTGGCGTCAAATTGCCCCTTAATTGCCTACCCACCCCCTCCCAGTCTTTCCAACCTGTTCCTAATTCAAGATATTTTGATTGATAGCTCCACCATAGCTTAGATCCTGCTCCACACTATGTGGGACATGTTTAAGATATTTTGATTGATAGCTCGACCGTAGCTCAGACCAGGGATATATCCTGCTCCACACTTTGTGGGACATGTTCAAGATATTTTGATTGATATCTCGGCCGTAGCTTAGACCAGGGATAGATCCTGCTCCACACTTTGTGGGACATGTTCAAGATATTTTGATTGATAGCTCGACCGTAGCTCAGACCAGGGATAGATCCTGCTCCACACTTTGTGGGACATGTTCAAGATATTTTGATTGATAGCTTGACCGTAGCTCAGACCAGGGATAGATCCTGCTCCACACTTTGTGAGACATGTTCAAGATATTTTGATTGATAGCTCAGACCAGGGATAGATCCTGCTCCACACTTTGTGGGACATGTTCAAGATATTTTGATTGATAGCTCGACCGTAGCTCAGACCAGGGATAGATCCTGCTCCACACTATGTTGGGACATGTTCAAGAATGTGTTTGTACAAACAAGAAGCAATTTCATTTCCTTCGTGCCACATATAGCAATAAGATATGCCTGTTGAACAGTCATGAATGGTTAGATTAAAAGTATACAACTGTCTCTTATAAATTACCACAGAAGAATTTAACTGTGGAGCAGAGAAACATTTTTGTAAATCAAAGGAATACACCTATTATTTTGTTGTTGTTCAATTTGGCTGAATCTTTATCTGCTCTTTTCTGGTCGATCAGTTTTGATTCTATTTCATCAATTTCTGATTTCACATTAGCAACCTTTGGGGTGTTCGGTGCAGAATTTTTAACACATTTTGTCAATTATTTCTCTTCATCGTTTATAGATAATTTTACATCTTGTAACTCAAATTGCATTCCTACAATATTATAAAATGAAATGTTTTATTAACTGTTGAGATGATTTGTTTATAGAACTCCATTCTTAAGTGATTTTCTGTAACATTTTATAAACCTTATTAAATTATGAGATATATATATATATTTACAGGAATGCTTACACAATATATATCTACAGTTGAATTTAAAAATGAACCAAGATCCACAGAGAGAAAACTAGAGAAAAAATGAAAAACAAGTTTTTGTCAAACATTTTATAATTTATATTTTTAAAAGGTTTAACTTTATAATTAATTATATGAATGTAAAAATTCCTCATTAAATAAAGAATAAAAAAAAACTTAAAACCTGTTCGCTGCTTGTAAAGCTTCCTAAAAATACACCAACTTATATTTAGGTAAAAAGTACATCGTTATCACCTTGATAAGACAGTTGGGATGAGAAGTTAGAAGAGAAGAAAGAAACATAAAAAAAGACCCGCATTTAGTCAAAAAAATCGGACAAATAAACCTTCATTACTTGTCCAAATTTCAGGGTTTGTATAGAAAATAATATTAAATATTCTTTAGCACTCGCATTTTTAATCTACATGCATACTTACGACACTTAGCACTTGACCATGCCCTGAACTTAAGCGCTTGCTTCGTAAACAAGACATCTCAGCGACATGACCTCACCAATTGAACCAGTGTTCAGTGATTTGTATGCTTAACCCTTTCCCAAATATAAGACCCTACGATGTTCATTTTATTTACATATGTGATATTTCCAACAGCTCCGTATACGACTATTGCAGTGCAGGAAAAAAAAAAATCTCTTCAAGATGCGAAAATTTTCTAGTTACCTCCAGGAATGAGGGTAAAAGAAAAGGTACTAATATTCAATGGAGAAGATCCACAATAATGAGAAGAGGGCCACAGGTTGAGATGTTCTACGGCATTGGTATTCAACCTGAGTTAAGTGTACCGGGGGGGATTAATCTATTATTTGATTTAAAAAAAAGATTGAATAGTCATGGTAATATTTAGGGTTAGCAACAAAATGATCAAATGTAAAGATGTGTGGTTTAGGAGCGCAATTTTATTTTAGATGTGGATATAAGCATAATTTTAATAAATAATCAAAACCTAAAATAAAGTTTTTTGAAACATATTTTAAAGTTTAGGGGCCTAGTGAGGAAAGATAATATAATTAAATATAGCTTGCATTATGCACCAATAAATTGTGGGTTACAAAGTTGAACAATAAAAGGTTGTATTACCACTGTTCTACGGCCTAAGGGACCACATATGTTATTATTATTATTATTATTAGCACCGCGTCTTACTACCCGTTCGGGTTATACGCACTTACGCTAATGTGTAATGGTAGGGTGATTGTGAGATGAAATGGAGGACCTACAGTTTAACGTGGAATCCGAACCACGGTGGAGGCCTGGCATTCCCCACATTCACAAGATGTCTTGTCAGAGGTTAAGGAAGGGTTTGGTAATCAGATAAATCTGTGCTGGGACCGAGGATTGAACCCCGGCCGCCAGCATAGAAGTCTTGACACCTTACCCCTAGACCGCCAGGTCACCCGACCACATATGGAAAAGAGAAATGTCCCCCATATGTAAAGAAATCGTGCTGACAACCCCCTTGATGCACAGTAATATAGTATGTTTCAGAATCTCCTAAGAATTGAAATGGTTTTAAATGAAGGCACAAAATAGTTTACAATACCTTTTACTCAGGGGCAGCTAAAATTCTAATAACTGGGGAATTTCTTTACTGTGCACCATATCAAATTATAGGTTTCAGGTATTTAGAGGAAATGTAGCCGCAAATACACCTGAGCGGGATTTGAACCCCAACCTACCTATCATTGGCAATCCAGTCTAGTGCAAGAGAGGTGCTTAGAAAGTAGATCAATTAAAATAAAAACTCAAGAATATACATTATGAATTATGAAAATATTTGATGATGGTTCTTAAAATATTCACAATACACAAATATTTTGACGGACACTATTTAATACGCACATACATAAAATATATAATATACACTGTACCATATAATATATTAATTTAGATGTATCAACATTATATCAATAATATGATTTAAAATGACAATGGCTGCCATATTTTACAATCAGACAAAATGTGTCATAAATAATATTTTATATAAAGATAAAGAAGTTAAATTAATTTTATAACTGTACATCATTAGTTTTCTATTTACAAATCTATTTACAGTATATTTGATCAAATCAAAATCCTAAGAATATCTTTTAATAGTTGGATATAACGTTTAGTAATAATATTAGTACATATTAAATTATAAATACAATGAAATATCTTATAAACAATTGGTTTACTACGAGAGGCTTACCTTGCCTGCTTCCACTATTGTGTAGCTTATTTGATAGGACCATAGTGAAACCCACCAGAGAAAGGACCGTATGCAAGGCCTTTCTGAAAATACATTGCTTTTAACGGTAAACATTGATAACAATTTTACTATATTCTATATTATTAGTGTTATTTCATAGGTATTGATAATATATATCAGATATGACAGCCGAATATAACATGACTTGACGTTGAGTCAGGAGTGGGGCATGCATGCTGCTGGAGGGTATGGTCTCGGCCCATAGTTGGTGACACTTGGAGGGAGAGATGTTGGGACAGGAGTGGGGGATTCATCCAACTGGAGGGGAAGGGCTAGCACTCTCCAGGACAGACTTGTAAACAGCCAGCACACAATGTTCGTGGTGGGAAGGCCAAAGTAGCACCGGGCTGCCCGTTTCGCCCACCACTGAGAAGTGACTGAAAACCTGTTTGGCTTATAAAGGTTAAGCTTCACCATCGACCGGCCTCTACCTTTCTATCCCTCTTTCCCAGGTTCAGTGAAGCCAAACATTGGACACCCTTCTTTCATATTGTGTGACACGATACTTTGTGAACAATTTTACACCTGCCTTTATTAGTAAACCAAAATTAGCAACAAAGATAATTGTTTTACTGTACACTACCTGTAGCAAGATAAGAATATTTTAAAAAAAAAAAAAAAAAAAATCTGCTTTACCCCCACAAAATTGTTAATGGGGTAGCTTTAAAGTTCTTATCGTAATGTAAAGAGGAAAAATATACGTTTTGTTTAAAATCAAACATTGGANAAAAAAATTAAAAAAAAAAAAAAAAAAAAAAGTAAGATGTGAAAACAGGCCAAGGGGGAGGAAAAAGTAATAATTTTATCAAATGTAAACTATATTAGTTTATTGTCAAAAGAAAGAGTTTAAAAACTGAATAAACGTATAAACGGGAGAAGAGAGTTAATTGGCGGCTCGGGGAACACAACTTCTTTTGCAACGCCTCGAGTTCGGGTCGCAAAAGTCTTTATAATTGCACTAGGCTCTAGGGGACTGGGTATATTAGTTTCAAATTATACATTTATAAAAATATAAAAGAACAAAGTGAATGGAGCGAAAACATTTAGTAATAAATAAAATGATAGAATATTAGGAAAATGGTAAAATAAAAAATAAAAGTAAAAACACTAACACATATTTACACACTTCAATATTTTGATGCTATTATAGCATCTTTCTCAGGAAGTAGTAGTATATTTATAAAAATAAAACCAGACAAATAAATAATAATAAAAAATGTGATTTAAGTTGGGTTGAATCCATCTTTTTACTAATACATAGGCCTACTTTATTTAACCTCCAAATTCAAAATGTGATAAAAAGAAATTATGAACATAAGAGGAAATGGCATTAAAACAGAAAATAGAAAGTACAAATAGCAAGCCTAAATAAATATAAACATTTTTTGTTAAAATGCATTTACTGTGATATTCATAGATTGAGTTAAGGGAGCTGTCTCGGTAAGCAAGAAATTTCCGCAAAGACGTTCAGCTCTAACACAATATTTAATTCTACGATGCATTATTTAAAAATATGGTTCATGACAAAATAAAAGTCAAACGATTCTGTTTTATTAAAATAAAATGTGTGAAAATGTAACATTAGCTCATTTTCAACTAGTTTTTATGCCTATTTGCAGAGCTATGAGACTAGCCTCGATGAAAACGGACTCTATATTTAACCTTCCTCTAACAAATACAGTAATGTTTTGATAGGTTAACGACAACAGAAGGTTTTAAATTATTTGAGAAATAGTAGCGAGCTTGTCCTCTTTACCTTGAGATAGGAAGTCTCATAGTTTTCTTTATCCTCTTTCTTAGTGACATGACAAAAGGTGATTGTAAGTGAAGGATGAACAGGAGTAGAAGTATAGACAAAAGAGAGTAGTTTCAGAAAAGGACAAGAGACCATTTTATTTTAAGCAGTGTTACTTGTCACTGATTGATACTTTCTCCCTGAACTAAATGGCCAACTTAAGTGTTAAGTTAATGGCTTAGGTTCTCATCAATTACCTCTTTGTCCATTGGCAGCAGTGTAAAGTGTGAACTGTGTTCTTCTGTTCATTGTAAAGGCCATATTGTGTTTGTCCCCCCTTTTATATGTTTCTATCCACCTTTCCTATACCTTCTTCCAAATATAATACAATTACCTCATAAAGCGAAAAGAGGTTTTCCTTATAGAGTCATATCATTATATATTCGCATCCATGTCCTTTTCCTGTTTTGTCCTTTTTGTTATACTTTTTATTTGTTCCTATCTATGTGTTCTATTATTTATTATTATTATTCTTTACCATTTTCCTTTTTTTTCTCCTCTTTTGTGTTTTTTGGTTTTCTCTTTTAGGAAGTTGTGTTGCGCGTTTCACACTCCTCCCTGATGAGTTCCGATAGAATGAAACCTAGGTCGGGGGATTGGGCGGTGACGATCAATTTTCTTTAAGAGACATCCATTACCTCTTTGTCCATTGGCAGCAGTGTTAAGTGTGAACTGTGTTCTTCTTTTCATTGTAAAGGCCATATTGTGTTTGTCCCCCCTTTTATATGTTTCTATCCACCTTTCCTGTACCTTCTTCCAAATATAATATATTGATCTAAAGAGAGCGGGATGTTTTTCTACTAAAAATGTACTTCCGGAAACTGTAGTATTAGATGTATCGCCTAACATTTACACGGGAAAAAATATATATATTTATGTCAAATTCCCACAAAGGTCTATTTTGTAGCATGCTGAAACTGTACCAGCCAGCGAGAATCATCCTGAGAGTACAGTAATAAAGTGAAGGTCAAAACAAAGCAAGAGGGAGAGAGAATTTCCAGTGATTTCCCCACCTCCCTTTAGTGTCACTCAACTGTTAACTAAGTAGGTCAGTGATAGATAGTGGCAGAATCTGAGCTGTGTTACCGATATTATTACTATTATTACTATTAGCACCCCATCTTACTACCTGTTCGGGTTTACACACTTACGCTAATGTGTAATGGTAGGGTGATTGTGAGATGAAATGGAGGACCTACAGTTTAACGTGGGATCCGAACCACGGTGGAGGCCTGGCATTCCCCACATTCACAAGATGTCTTGTCAGAGGTGAAGGAAGGGTTTGGCAATCAGATAAATCTGTGCCGTGACCGGGGATTGAAACCCGGCCGCCAGCACAGAAGTCTGACACCTTACCCCTAGACCGCCAGTTCACCTACATTACCGATATTAAAAAATCACCAATGGCAGATGTGCAAGTGAGTGATTGTGTTGAAAAGAAGTCTTCCTTGGTATCTAAAGGGAATGAGAAGAAGCTACATTATGAAATTTTAAATAAAGATAAATATGCGATATACATGTATAACACCTTAAAAATGTTTAGAGTTGTTTTACGAGCGACACCGTATTATGTTCAGGTCAATAGGTATGCTTTTCCTACAATCCTTTTGGGGCTGAACCACCAAAAAGTTGTATTAAGAGTTCTAAAATAACTTTTTATTTAATTTTGGCTCTCAAATAAAATGTTTGATCAAATCCTTGAATATCCTTAATGACTTGAAAATTCGAGGATTCTAGCGTCCAAATCCCTAAACATAATACAATTATTTTTTTTAATTTTCAAGATCCTCCAAACCTTCAGTTTAAAATTAAGTTGAATATTATCACAAAGTTGGTGTTCCCGTTATTCACGCATCTGTTTCCCCAGATCCTTCATCTTCCAAGATGGGGACTATTAGATTGTCCTTGGACATGAGGTTATACTTGGTCACAAACGACGTGAAGCGACGGCACAGACACGTCTCGTTCTGTGGGGAAAAAAAAACAACAAAAAAACAACTACAAGTGAAGAATCAATATAATACAGTATGGCAACCGTTTTCACAGATTTTATTCATTTTGGAGAATTGAGATACATAAAATGCATAGCAAGATATTTTATAATATTTAGCACCGCGTCTTACTACCTGGTCGGGTTATACGCTTTAAGTACTAATTTACTCTAATGGATTAGGAATTGGGAAGGTTAAATTAGAGGAAGTGAACCCGCATTTGCGTGGAGGGAGAGTGGAAAACCATTTAGGGGAAAAACCACCCTCAGTTCACTTGACCGAGATTCGAACCTCGATCTCCCCGTCCTCGGCAGTTCAACACGACTGGCGCGTTAGCCGACTACGCCACCGAGGCGGGTAAGATATTTTAAAGCTCAATTAATTAATTACTCTCGATCATTAACAACTCCTACGTTCATTACCACACTTAAAAAAGTATGCCACCTATCACCATCTTGAGCTAACCGGGCTATGTTAGAAACTATATCCGCAGTTATGCGAACAAAAAAGGTTGTTTTAAAGGAAAAGTAGAGCTGCAGTATTATTACCTCGTACTCATCAAAGATGGCTCTGTGATGGAAGTAGGCGTGAGAGAAGATCCTGTAAACTCTGCGACACACAGAGCCCAGCTTGGCTACAGACGACTCCTTTATGCTCACTCTGAA
Organism: Timema douglasi; assembly: GCA_901482245.1. Lineage (NCBI taxonomy): Eukaryota > Metazoa > Arthropoda > Insecta > Phasmatodea > Timematidae > Timema > Timema douglasi. Next base: position 25,783 of record CABEEJ010003613.1, on the reverse strand, counting down.
AAACAAGTCGTTTGTGTGTCGCCATCGAGATACTTTATGAAATATTATTTATTATTATTTAGCACCGCGTCTTACTAGCCCGTTCGGGTTATACGCTTTTAAGTACTAATTAAGCTAATGGATCAGGAACTGGGAAGGTTGAATTAGAAGAAATGAACCCGCATTTGCGTGGAGCGAGAGTGGAAAACCATTTAGGGGAAAACCACCCCCAGTTCACCCGACCGAGATTCGAACCTCGATCTCCCCGTCTTCAGCAATCAAGCAGCTCAACACGAAACTAGCGCGTTAGTCAACTACGCCACTGAGGCGGGTCTTTATGAAATAGCTGTATAAATTTAAAGGAGAATGACGAAAATGAAGTATGGATTAAAAAAAAGAAAAAGATCGCAAGGGAGACTAATAAAAGAGATGAACAGGGGTAGGGATAAAGAATATGACCATAGCACACAAAATAAAACATTGAACCTTTTATGGAGGCCAGAGGGTTTAAGGATTGTTGCTGCATAGTTTGTAATAATTAAAATTTAAACATACTTTTGATCATACAATTAGTTACTATTAACCCTGCGCCATTTCCCCATGACTGCCCTAATTTTACCCCAGTCTCGTTCATATGTTTGGACATATTCTGAACACCTGAGGATAGGCAGGTAACAAGTGTGCAAGTGAAAGGAGAAGAATGGGGTGAATAAGAGTACCAATGGTGAGATTAAAAAGGTCAGGGGGAGCCATTTTACAAAGCTCGAATGGCCACAGGCTGGAAACAATTGATGATGATGATGATAAAAATATAACCTATCAAAAAATAACCATGAAATGCAAGGGCGTGAGAACCACATGGGTTCAGTTAATATTTTAACTAAACTTGTTATGCTCTTGAATCATCAAATCTTGAATTTCTTAAGGTTTCAAGGATTCGAAAGTCCCTTCCCAACAAATTTACCAAAATGATTTTCATACATCTATACGTCAATTCATGTGAGTTACAGCTGTTACTCTTGATATAGTATAAAATAATACAAATAATATAATTAGTTATACTTGAAAGAAGGTACAGGAAATGTGTACCTTCTTCCAAATACCGTATTGACCCAAAAATAAACTGCCCCGATTATAGACCGCACCCAAAAATTAAAACAACTTTGAAAGGAAAATATATTTGAATTTATTAGCTTCCCTAATGTTCATATTATTTACATGTCTTATTAGTAAGATTAAATTTTGTTTTTTGTTATAAGTTTTATTATTATTATTATTATAATTATTAGCACCGCGTCTTACTACCCGTTCGTGTTATACGCACTTACGCTAATGTGTAATGGTAGGGTGATTGTGAGATGAAATGAAGGACCTACAGTTTAACGTGGAATCCGAACCACGGTGGAGGCCTAGCATTCCTCACATTCACAAGTTGTCTTGTCAGAGGTGAAGGAAGAGTTTGGCAATCAGATAAATCTGTGCCGGGACCGAGGATTGAACCCCGGCCGCCAGCATAGAAGTCTGACACCTTACCCCTAGACCACCAGGTCACCCTAACTAAGATTTAATCATTGCTGAGCGATACTGTTTTAATAATGATCTTGAATGTATTATTTATTAACACCGCAATTTAATTCCGACTTAAAATTGAGGTAAGTACGGTATCGAAAGGCTATGGCTTTTCTTCAGCCCCAAATACGTGTACATTGTTTATTAAAACTATATAACATGTAAAATAAAGTTGAATAAAGTTGATATTTTTATAGCATTAAATAAATAAAAAGTTACAGTATCTATTCATGAGAAAGTAGAGGAAGCAAGGATGAGATGGTATGGACACGTAATGAGGATGGAAGGGTAGAGGATTCCAAGAAGATTGATGGATATGAAGTATGTGAAAACGTACCACCGCAAGTTCATGGAATGTTTATTCTACGTACATCAAACATTACCGGATTGAAAGTACTTTATTAACTGAACTATTAATATGAACTAAAAAAAAACTAAATACATATCGGGCAAGAACAATACTGTCAACAGAACTACCAGAATATGCATGAAAAATCTACCAAGATCATAATGAATAATGTTAAATTAATATATCAACAGTATGTAGGAAAAAAAACTGCAAGGGAGACCAAGGAAGAGAGGACAGCAAGTGTGCAAGTGAGAGGAAGAGAGTGCAGGAGGAAGCATGGTGAAAGGACAGAGGGAGATGGGAGGCATTTTACTAAACTGACCCTGTCATAGGCTGGAAACAATTGATGATGATGAGAATTTATTCAAGTATTCAACAGACTACAACTAAAAGTCTGTAGAACCATGTGTGAAAAGTAGTAACGGGTGCTATAGGTGGTCTGACCACTTCAATATGTCAGAAACTTTGTCTGGTAATTAAATTTTTATTATTATAATCAAGGTATATATCTTTATGGATAACCTTTTTGAAGCTAAACAGTAAAGAGCACCATTAGTTGTAGAGATTATAAACTATTTAGATAAATATCAATATATAATTACAATTATTTTGCATACATTACGGTTTCCAGCCTGTGGTCAGTTTTTTATTCAAGCCATATATTTTCCACTACCGGCTTGATAGGCCTGTCGTACCTTCATATACCTTATAATCTTGCTTAAGTCTAGGGCAGGCACAACATCCATTTCTCGGCCATTAATTCATCATTGTGAAAGGTAAACCCACATTCCACCTGATGATAAATGTTTTGGCCATGCCGAGAATCGAACCCGGGACTCCTAGCTAAGTAACCAGACCCGCTACCAACTGAGCTGAGTTGTTGGGCCAATATAACCACACGCAAACCTCAAAAGTACAACACGTGTTACATATTATCTAGGGCTGCGATTATAAGCTACACTAGTGATCCTAAACATAGCTTAAGGCAGTCTATGATGGGTAATAGACAGACTCAACTATGAAATTTAAAAAACTTTATGCAGGTTTAGTATTGTAAGAGAGAGCACGAGGGGTGAAGGGGTTGATGCGTTACCTGCTGGGGAAGTATTTGTTGCTGTTGAGCAGACAAGCCGCCCCGTCGAGGGTGTGGCGTGTGTAGTCGATAGCTGGACATTCCTTGGGCGTCTTGTGGGCGGCACAGAGGAAGATCCACTGCTCCGTAGCCGTCATCTGCGTGCATGTCTCAGGATGACACTCCCCCTGGAGACGCACCGCCAAACCGTTAAGCTCCATACAGAACTGTCTGGACAAATTTAAACAAAAAAATTATTCCCAATAATTTTCACTTTTTTACAGTTAAATAATGCATTTCAAATAAAAAAAATTGTTTTACTTGTTTGGAGTATTCTATTTAAAGTGTACATTCAGAACCGACCGACTATATTAACACACTAGCTGCTGCCCGCGACTTGGATAAGGATTCATATCATGATACGGATATAATCACTTTTTGTTCGCATCCGTGTTTTAGTTGACTAATTTCAACAAAAAAACGTTTATTGTACCATAACTATAATAATTACATATATTGTCTCGCGGACTTTTTTGTTCACATTAGTGAGAACGTTCAATATGTATAGTATTTTTTTTATGTAATACCAATAGTTTTTGCAGCGCACGCGGAGAGAGCATATTTTAGGCAATTTTTTAGACCTTGTGTAAAACTATCGACATTTTTATTAGGAATAAATTAAATTTTCAAAATAAAATATAGCCTATGTTACTCGCTGATAATGTAGCTTTATATTGGTGAAAGAATTTTTAAAGGTGTTGAACTTATAGGCAATATTTTTGCATAAAAAATTTAAAGGAATATAAGAAACCACTGTACTCAAAAATCGTCCAAGTTGATAGTATTTCCCCACATATTTAACCCCCACATTAAAATATAAAACCAGATATGGGTCATTAAATACAACAGTTGGATAATTTACTGGTTATCTATTGACAATTTAGATTAAGGTAACTTATCTAATATCCGAAAAGAAGGTAGAGTGAATTTTAAACTACACTACAGTGAATCTTATTATTATTTATTATTATTATTTTAGCACCGCGTCTTACTACCCGTTGGGGTTATACGCTTTAAGTACTAATTACTCTAATGGATTAGGAATTGGGAAGGTTGAATTATAGGAAGTGAACTCGCATTTGCGTGGAGGGAGAGTGGAAAACCATTTAGGAAAAACCCCCCCCAGTTCACCCGACCGAGATTCAAACCTCGATCTCTCCATCCTTAGCAGTCGAGCTCAGCACGACTAGCGCGTTAGCCAACTACGCCACCGAGGTGGGTTACAGTGGATCAAAGTTGAGAATTCGAACTGCAGTGTTCTTCACTAGGGTGGAAACAGTTCAATATTATAAAACAGGTATTTTAGAAAATACAAAACTATTTTTATGCAGCCAAAAATCAAAAGAGCACTATGCCACAACACCCCTTGAGCAGGACTGTGGAGTCGGAGTCGTAAGCAATTTTGGGTGGAGTTGGTAAACATTTTAACTTACCCGATTCCCAACTTCAAAATAAAACTTATAATATTATAACAATATATGGTAGATGCATAGTTTTTATTTTAAACTTTATATATATATTTCAGGACCAATGTTTGTGATTTTGTTTAAAAATTTATTCAAATATATATTCATAAAGTCATCTGTATTTGAGCATTTTATTGCAGTAAATTTGTTATAATTAATTAATATACATTAGTCATTTATGAAGGAGTCAGAGCCATTCAGAGTTGAACAGTAGAAACATTATTATTAGCACCGCGTCTTACTACCCGTTCGGGTTACACGCACTTACGCTAATGTGTAATGGTAGGGTGATTGTGAGATGAAATGGAGGAGCTACAGTTTAACTTGGAATCCGAACCACGGTGGAGGCCTGGCATTCCTCACATTCACAAGTTGTGATTAATACATGTCTTGTCAGAGGTGAAGGAAGGGTTTGGTGATCAGATAGATCTGTGCCGCAGTAGAAACAAACAGGATTTGGAGTCAGAGCTCCGTCTCCACAGACCTGCATCTGAGCAGGTACCCAAGTCTATTTTTCGTTAAATTCAAAGACACCATCGAGAACTGATTGAAAGCAAATGGCCAACCCGACAGTTTAAATGTAATCTTGACCGGAATATGTTTTGAAACTATACGAGACCATCAGTAAGAAGTAATCGTCGGTCTTATCACTCACCTGAGATGTTCATACTTCCAGACACCTTCGTCCTGTAATTCTGGTGGAGTGAGTATCAGATCAATGTTGGCTGGCTCTCGTCGAATCTGTTGTTGGATATATTGCTGCACAGCCAGCGTGCTGTCCATTTCTTCGAAAAGCTCGTCGGGCCAACGACTGAAGTCCTACACAATTGGACAAAATAAAACCATTTTTTTTTACTCTGGTAGGCTAAAGGATAAGTTTTTTAAAGGCCATATCTTGCTATTCATTTGGGTTACAAGCTTATGTACTTTTATTCTAATGGTTTTAGTGATGAGGAAGGTTATATTTAGAGAATGTGTATCTGCATTTATGTGGAGGGAGAGTGAAAAATCATTTATAGAAAAACAACATTAACATTTAACGTCTTACTACCCGTTCGGGTTATACGCTTTCAGTACTAATTACGCCAATGGATTAGGAATTGGGAAGGTTGAATTAGAGGAAGCGAACCCGCATTTACGTGGAGGGAGAGTGGAAAACCATTTAGGAAAAACCACCCCCAGTTCACCCGACCGAGATTCGAACCTTGATCTCCCCGCCCTCAGCAGTTGAGCGCAACACAACAAGCGCGTTAGCCAACTACGCCACCGAGGCGGGTGTATAGAAAAAAAAACACCTCCTAAGTACACCCGACCAAGATTTGAATCTCTATTGCCATGTTATAAGCAGTCTAATTTACTGTGCGTGATGCCTTAAGACCATTTGACCATGGAGGTGGATTAAAAGTTAATTTTAACCGTACGAGTACAGTATTTGTAAATTACAATTTTTTTTTAGCACCACATTTTATTACCTGTTCAGATTATTCACATATGTACTACCGATAATTATGCTTATATTTTTGGGATGGGGAAGATTGAATTTAGAGGAAGTGTACAATCTCAGTTCATCATCCGACCGGATTCAACCCCCGAGCGCTCTGTTAACGACAGCACAGTTTATCGTAGGAATGATGCCTTGTATTATTCGACCACCAAGGTCGGCAATAAATTAGTAAGGCCCAGTATAGTCAACTCTGCTTGAAATGAACTAAGAACTTGGATATGTGGTTCACTATTTCAGAAGATCCCTAAAACCATCCCCCCCCCCCTTTCCCCCTTTTTTTCCTGGAGTTGTAGCGGCACACAAAACAAAAGAATATAAAAATAATGCTTTTTATTAAAATGTATTAAATAATCTTAAAATAATCAGTTAGTACATGCTGCTGCTTGCTGTAAACTGTTTTAATTCATGTTTTGTTATGGCTTTATCCCAAGTCTGTGCTTTTCCACGCTCAACTCAACATTAGGGCCTATCCTTGCATTCAAAAAATCCCAGAACAGTTCCGATACTCTCCAATGCCTCTTTCATTGTCGGGATACTTTCTTCATCGTCGTCGTAATTTTAACACCCTTTTTCTTTTGTTCTGGACCTGTCTTTTAGAGCCTCGATGATAGCATCATCTGATGGGATTTCATTTGTCATAACTTGACAATCTTAATCTATAAAGTCTTTAATTTTCAACAGAATTGTCATTGATGTATTGAGGGTTACATTGTCATATTCTACACACATTCAATAGCCAAACCACGATGACCTGGCGTTCTAGGGGTAAGGTGTCGATCTTCTGTGCTGGCGGCCGGAGTTCAATCCTCGGTCCCAGCACAGATTTATCTGATTACCAAACCCTTCCTTCACCTCTGACAAGACATCTTGTGAATGTGGGGAATGCCAGGACTCCACCGTGGTTCGGATTCCACGTTAAACTGTAGGTCCTCCATTTCATCTCACAATCACCCTAACATTAAACATTAGCGTAAGTGCGTATAACCCGAACGGGTAGTAAGACGCGGTGCTAATAATAATAATAATAATAGCCAAACCCAACGTGCCAAAATATGTTCTGTAAAGCGATCGTCGGCACACTCCATGCCATGTCAGCAGAACATATGGCCTTCCGAGTGTTGATTGGTACATTCTGCTTTGATTCCAAACCTCACTGTAGTCCTTGGTCCATGGGCTGGAGGGCCGACGTGGTGTTGGCAAGCAGGAACACCAACTTTATGTGGATAAGTTACGCAACATTAGGATGAGTTGGTAAGTTGTCTACAGGAAGCAAGAATCTTTTTCTCTGTCATTCTCAGCTCTCTATCCCAACTTCGGAGTCCTTCAAAAATGATTTACATCAGCCGGGCTTTGGTATTTGACCGGTAGTTCACCAGTAGCCATTTATTATTAATGAACTAGCTTAGGTACCTAAACTTCCACATTAGCAGCAGCTTTTCCTCTTCTCTGACCCTAAAATGTTGGCACATATCCACAGCATTACTCTGTTTTTTGATAGATTACCACCAACACATTTTCCTTTGCCCTTTAAATGTGAATGTTCCATCCCGTGTCAAATGATAAAACACTCCCGTCTTATATTTGTTGAAAATGTCGTCAGGCGAGTAGTCGGCACTAAATTTAGGCCACTCCAAACTCACCCATTCTGACCAAATTTGTCGATCCATCTACCTCACTTCCCCGCTTAAATTACCGACAGTAATAACGTCTCTCTTCTTTCACCTGTCCAGCCACTCTTCGGAACAAATGAGAGCTTTATTGTCGTCCAGCAAATTAACCAACTGCTCAGCTTTGCTCTTATGCACAGTCCCTTTGAGAGGGATTCCTGAAGATTTCTGAACAGTGGATCATCGACGTCGTCTCAATCAGCTGGGTGTAATTTCTTTGTTCGAGGCTTATTTGTATCCGAACCACTCAAAATTTGGTCCTTGTTTTTCACTAAGCTACTCACTGTTGATTTATTTAAGCCCTACTTCTGACACATGGCTGTTTGGCCGCTCAATATCGCTGATAATGTTTGCTTTATTTTTCAAAAGAAAACATTATGATTTGAGATCTTGATGTTCACTGCTCAAAGATTTCAACAAAACTGAGTAGGAAGGTTTATTTTGAGTGTCATCTATAAGTCTAACTCCTTGAAGAAAGAGATTAGAAAAAACAATTATCAATGTCACCCACTGTCCTGACTTAGATGGAGATATTATCCTAATCACAGAGTTATCTTCGTTTATGGTACTTTCCATGACAAAGATATGTTTTTTTTATCGCCGCATCTTACAACCTTTTCAAATACAGATATATATATTTACTCTACTGGGGTAGGAATGAGGAAGGAAGCATTTTAGAGGTAATCTAGGCTGTATCCGAATAGTCCAAGACTCCCTAGTCGGACCCTTGAGTTTTAGACCTGATGCAGTCTTGATGATTTTAAACTTCTCACGGTGTTCATAGCGAAGACTGCATCAAACTATTTGAATGGCAACAACCGTATTTAAAATGGCGGAAAATGGAAGCAGACGAAACAATGATACTAAAACAATTGCCAGTCAAACACCGCAACCGAAACCGCGAGAAGGTGCATGGCTGGTAGCCTTCTGTATCCATGATTACCAAGACCTCAAGAAGACTGCATCGGTCTCATCTGCGACTATTCGGACATATCTATGCTTGTTTAGGTGATTTCCAATGCGGCTATCAAAGCGACGCCGTATAAGTAAACTATTCGGATACACCCCTAGCCACATTTGCATGGAAGGATAACAGAAACCATTTTAGGAGTAAGCCACCCTCAGTTGACCTGAATGGGACTCAAACCCCAATACCCCCTTCATCAGTACGCTAGTCTAACACAAGAGTTCGACCACTGAAGCAGGTGACAACTTAGATGATATGGTATGAAAGCTTAAGCCAGGTCAATGTAGTGCACTAGCTAAGCTTGGTCTTGGACTTTGCACTGTAATCGCCCTCCCCCCCCCCTCCCCCGGCCCCCCATACCGCTAACGCATTCTGGACTTTCAGTCATGCTATGTGCTACCAAAACAAGAATTCCTGAGATCGAATTAGGGCCTTCAAGTTTTAAAAACCAAAAGGTTTTGTTTGTTAAAGGATCTTTGTGTTAAAGTGATCTTTTTTCATTAAAATTTTAATTTTTGTGTTCAGTAAAGTCAAAGTTGAGGTTTCATTATAAACCAAAAATTGACAACACATTTAAATGTATGTGGGTGTGGACCAATGAATTAGGTCCACAACAATCGAATGGTCACCAAAACCAGAGTTGAGTGTAGAGCCTACTAATTTTACTGGACATAATATACTTTGGTCCGACACTTTATCTCGGTTGGTAGTGTGTCTGCCTACTGAGCTAAGGGTCCCGGGTCCAATTCCTGGTGTCTACTCAACTTGACCAATGAAATCCCCGACCTTTTCCCTGATCATTTCCTGAAATTCCCGACTAAAAAATTATGTCACATCCTGCTGACTCGCACCCCCCCCCCTCTCCACCCTCATTTTTCTATTAACCTTTTTTATGAATAATAATAAATTTTAAAATTTGAATATTTTTTTTAATTCATGTTAAAATTGTTTAATATTAATTAAAAATATATTACACAGCTACAGACAAAAAAATGACATAATTTACTGATTTAATGATTATCTTATTTCATATTTTGAGTAAAATATGATTTTCCCGGATTTTTATTGTGATTTACCAAATTCCCAACTTATTCCCGTTTTCCCCCGATCACTTCAAATTCCCGGCCGATTCCCGTTTTCCCTGATTTTCCCGGATGAGAGACACCCTGTCCATCTAGTTTTGCTAAATCTAACAAGCCTATCACATATTGGAGGATTTTACAGCTATGCAGCATGATCTAACATTGAGTGTGATAGTATTTCCTAGTTAGGCCTACAGTTATTATGGTTTAAAATAAGACATATTCACTTAAATTGACTAGGATATATATAATCCAACACCTTAGCTCAGTCAGTAGCGTATCTATCTACTGAAAAAGAGTCCAGGGTTAAATTATTGGCATGGCCGAAAAACATTTTCATTGGTGAAATGTGGGCTTACCCTTTCACAGTGATGAAGTAACAGCCGGGGGGCTGGATGTTGTGTTGGTTATAGATTTAACCGTCTGGATGTAGTGTTTGTTCTGGATTTAAGTTAATCTTTAAGTTGTGTGCTGATATAATCAGTCGGTTAAGAAAGTGCATGTTAAACCTCAAATAAACAAAAAGACAAGATCTGAACTTATATATAGGATGTTCTCACCATTTTTATGAAACATTAGTTTACTTTCTATGTTTTATAGGTTAGGTTTCTATTTTTTTGTTCTGATAAGCCACAGTAGTGATTCATTTAAATCAACTTGTTTAGCTGTCTTGTACCGCACATGATAAGTGACGAAAGTAGAGCTGCCAACAAAATAATATTTGTTGTGCATGCACGACAACATCCTACCCGTTGGAGCTATTTGTATATTCACACTGGAATAAGGACGAGTTTGGTGGAATTTAAGGAAATGTACCTAAATTGGGATGAGTTGAGAACAATTTATGGAAAAACATGCAAAAATGTTTGAACTAATTGCTGGTATAATTTAATGCCTAGTTCCAACATAAAGCTGATCATTCCAAAATTTAAATCCACAAAATAAGGGGGCATTTTTAAAATGTATGAATTTTCTTTAATTCAAAAGTGGCTGCAACCCTTACCACACCTTACCCCCACCAAGATGGCCGACATCAAAATAAATTTGTGAGGATCCTTTCTTGGGGAGGGTTTCCAAGATTGACATAAAATAAACACATCCAGACCCATACACATAAGATAAACTTTTTAATCTAATCTTGTATAATTTTGAATTCTGTGTGTATTCTGTATGTCTAATTGATGACTCTTGAGTCACCAACACATTATTTTAACTCATTAAATATAATGTATGGCATAATGATACAAAAAATATATTACGAACCTTAGCTTTTGTTCCAGGTCGATTTCTCCTTAAAATAATTGCTCCATCAGCCATCTTCATTGTTATTTTATGTGAAATATAGATACGTTTTACTCAAATGTCAATCTAGTTCAGCATAAACATATATACATGCTATACACACACGATTTATGAATACAAATCTAGACGTATCGATATCGATAACGAGAGAAATGATAAATACAAGTTGTGACACTGTTTATTATGGGTGTAGAAATTTAGGTCTAGACAGTTCAACAAGTAGTAGTGTGGTATAAAATAAAGGAGCGCTAATGTTGTTAACAATATGGTAGATGCTATTAAAAGATTAAGTTTAAATAGAGATTACTACACATATATTACCGTACCCATCAATGACCAATAGACAATAGTAAGCTATGCCAATAATAAATTATTTTTATTTATAGTGCTTTTATTTATGGTGTTTTACTCATAGCTCTTTCCTGAAATGCTTTTGATCTAAATAAAAAAGCCACTATCCTTTCAACTTAATTTTGCTCAATGTCTGCGAGCAGAGTTTTAATCGTCGATGTGAAGGGAAATTTATGGGTACAGTAAGAATTGGTGTGTAAAGTAAAATTATTATTATTATTATTATTTATAAAAACTATCAGCATTGTTTTATTTTCAAATTATTATTTGTTATTTCTATCATGTTTAGATATGTTATGTCTATAATGACATTATGTATGTGTGTGTGTGTGCAGCGACGTGTTACCCACTAGACAGACTAGGCACGTGCCTAGGGAGCGTGATTTTTGGGAGCGCAACATTTATAAAAACCAAATTGCTTACAGCAGCGCTCTTTCCGAGATATAACGTCACGGGATGTGAAACCGAAACACTTGTCTTCAACATGAATGAACATAATTTTCACTAAAAAAAACACATGTGGACTCAGCTGTAGATGAAGCTTGCTTGTTATAAAGAGCTAGTGTATTGTTAGAGTTCTATTGTGTCTACTATTGCCATCTGTCAGCTGATAATTGAGCCATTCATATGCGAAGCCGTGCCAGATATAGACGAGCATAACCATTTTGTACATTTGTCCAATAATTATAGGGGATGTGCTCTAAATAGTAGCAAAACATAGCCCTAAGACATTATTATTTGTGTTCTTTAACAAATAATAGTATGATGTTTTGGTGGGAGTGGGTTGTTAAGGGCGGTCAACTGCAGCCCATGTGTCTAGGAGGGGGTAGGAGGGAGAAAATTCCTATATGCGATCCTCTGTGTGTGTGTGTGTGTGTGTGTGTGTGTGTGTGTGTGTGTATGTTGAATGTATGTGTGCCATAATGATTTTTTTTCTCTCTCCCCTTAGTTAATTCTACATTACCAATTTATTTTATTTCAATATGTACATAAATGTACCATCATTTATGTGGGAAATATTTTTATATCATCATTATTTTTGTACAAATATTATAAACTAATTTTTAGTACATAAGTATTAACTGTATTTTTTATTATTATTATTAAGTGGGTTATGTTTAAGCAAAAGGCACTGGCCTTAACTTCACTCAAATAAAGACAATATTATTAAATGCGATATCATTATAGATCAGTGTTTAGTAAAAGCTTTAAGCAGCTACCTTGACCTTGACTTCAAAAACTCTGAACTATTCTTCTTCTCAAATTATTTGTTATATTTTATGTGTACAGCCCAAATGAAGAGTGGGACACTGGGACAAAAATAAAATACCTAGTTGACTTTGAATGTATCTGTATCGTATTTAGATATCAATATAAATGCTTTCTCTCAATACGCTCTTAACATGAGGGCGCAAGTTCATTGATTTTAATTTTGAACGCAGACAATGGAAATTGTGAAGGAAAGTTTATTAAGCATCAGACCAGTTGATTAAACGATAAAGATGAAATAATTATAACAGCCTCTAAGAAACAAATAATTAAGCTATTTTTTTGTAAGTGATATTTATTATTTTGAATTAGGTTTATTTATATAATTAGAAGAACCATGTACTATTACTTCCTAAGCAACCTGTACTTTTGATAAACAGGACCATAATTTTTTTTTGTATGCCTACTGCCTTAGAAATTATTGCCAGCTAAAATGTAGGCCTATATTAATTTTAAATTGGTAATGAATACAGATAATTGAATAAGTTAAAATTAATTTTAATTTTATCATAAAATTAAAAAGAGAATAAAATTATTTTAATTTTGATTAAAAGTTAAAAAATAAATCATTATATAATATACTAGCAATCCCACACGTCGTTGCCCGTGACCCACTTTGGTATTGTGTTAGAAATAGCCTAATTAAAAAGCTAGTTAAAAATCCTGCTTTGAGGTGCATTCAGACACCCTCACGTACACCTATGTTAGAAATTTCAGATCTCTACGTACCGTAGATTTGGCTGGGCATCGCACACAAACAAACAAACACACAGACAAACACTTCCTTTTCTACACTAATATTATAAAGAGGAAAGTTTTGATTTTTTGTTTGTAATGAGGAATAAATTAAATTTTCAAAATAAAATATAGACTTTGTTACTCGCTTATAATGTAGCTTTATATTGATGAAAGAATTTTTTAAATCGGTCCAGTAGTTTTTGAATCTATCCATTACAAACAAAAAATCAAATCTTTCCTCTTTATAATATTAGTATAGATACATAATTCTAATCGGGAGTATTAGTTTTGAAAATTTATAATTCCAGTAACATAGATTATAAACCATTATATTTTTTAAATAAAGTTAATTTTTAGATTATTATGAAAATGAGTAGCTTTTAATTACTTGTTTTAAATATTTCACCCAAATGTAAGATACTTAATAATTGTGTTATCCACTTGGAAACAATATGAATCAAATCAACTATGCCGATTAAACTAACCCAACTTTTCGAAATAATGAAGAAGTAAAGTCATTTTAAAAAAATCAATGTAAAAAAATAGCACATATTTGACAAACAACCTAATTTACAGTCGCTTAAATAACATAGGCTTGGAATGTAGAGGGTGTGGTAAGGGGTCCTTATCTGCCCAATAAAATATTTTCTAAACAGAAAAACAGATTGTTGATGTAAACTTGTGTTTGAAGACGTTCAAAGATAGAAAACGTGTAAAACAGAACTCCATAGTTTGAAAGTTCAACGATTATTAAGCATAATTAAAGGAATTCTGCATTTTCCCCACACAACAATGGAAGTAGACCCCATACTCTACTTCTTATGTAGTTTTGTTTAAACATTCATTAAAATTCTTGACTATAAATATTATGATATATGATTAATATACACATCGTGTTAAATAATGGAAAGTAATCCGAATATTGTACAATATAAAAACAACAAAATATGTCTATTTAAAAAATTAAACTACTTTTTTAAATCACCATCTTTGTCAAACACTACTATTAGTATCTACGGTTATTGTTTTTGAATATATCTTTAAATATAAATCCGTTCTTTATTATTGAGTGATAGTATTTCTGTGTGTATATTTTGTAATCACTGTAATACTACCATAAAGTAATAATTATTTATATAATATTTAAATGTATTAAAACTTTAAACTCATGGTAGAGTTTTAATAGGGGTAGTATTTATTCTCAACCAGTTTTTTCAAATTTATAACTGTACTAGCTTTTACCCGTCGTTGCTTCGCCAGCAATAATTGATAAAATCTTTTAATTTTCAACTAAATAAAAAAAAATTAAAATGATAACTTAAATAATATATATTTCTTTTACTACGAAATATTATATAATATATCTTATATACGAAAAGTTTAAACATTAGTATTGTAAAATTAATATAAACTCAAAGGTCGGGAATAGTCCTATATGTTATTCCAGGACATACTCTACCAACGTACAAAGTTTCATTCGAATCCGTTCAGCAGTTTTGGCGTGATTGAGTAACAAACATACAAAAATCCAAAATTTCGCATTTATAATATGAGTAAGAAAGATAGCAAGATAAGATTTCTAGAATTCTGGAAGTTAGTCACAGTTATCAGATTTAGAAATAGATTTTTAAGGGATTATTGTTGAAGAATAAATAAATGATACATGTATGTAATATTTACGTTTAATTCCATATCTTTTACATGTTAAACAAACAACATTTCAAATAAAATCTTTAAACAAATTAATTTAGAATAAATATTGATTTTAGTGAATAACAAAGTATAGTTAACATTTTTATTCAATTTTATATAAAATTATAAACAAAATATGATTGAATGAAAGGATCCTAATAATATTTACCAGCACAGTTTCCCTTTAATGTTCAACTTATATTTCAAATATAAACTATTATAAATTAATAGAAAATACATTTATTATTTTTAGTTTCAGTCAGAACAATATAAAGTAGGAAATTTGTTCTTACTTTCATTTGAGAAATCATGATTTGTTTTGCCTTTTATTTATCATTATTTCAATACGTTAAACTAAAAATACTTAGGAAACCTATGCAGTTGTTTTTAAAGAGTGCTAGGGTAATTATCTATAAAAACAAAATTATATAATTAAAAAAAGACATGTATATATAAAAGAAGCTTCCATTACGAAGTAAAATAATGAAAGCAAGTATATTATTTAAATGGTGTATAATTTTATCCTCATATCAAACAATGCAGGACTGTCACATCTCTTTTATGATGGTTTCCATATTTAAACATATTTTTCTAAGGCCAGCATTGAATCTTTAAAATAATGAAAATATATTATATTATGGTTTGGACATTCACAGTTAAATAATAGTTTTAATAATAAACTTGACAAAAAGAGATATATTTACTAGTTTTGAAAACAAACAACCTTTTCTTATTTTCTGTAAATGTAAATATTTAGGTGATTGTTTCAAGGATCATGTTGATAAAAGTCTTCTTTGCAGAAAACTCTGTAATTTTGGACGACGCTTGATCATTTCTTGCTGGTATGGTAGGGACATTTTGCTTCTTGTGTTGGTAGAAAATGGTGCTTGTCCTTTCATTTTCGTGTTTCTAAATTAACAAAAGAAGAAACACATCAAAGCAATAATAAAAAAAAAGTTTGATAAGACTTTTAAAGTATACCAATGTACTGTGAAGGGTCGCATATTTATGAAAATATAATTATAAAATTTAGTTTTAAGAAACAGATTAAAATTTAATCTTATTATACTCCATAAATATATTATTTTAATTTAAAAATGACATCTGAACACGGGAATCAAACCCTGCATATTTGGTATGGATTATTGTGTACAGCTGTCTTTTTTAATTTAGGAATATGATATTTAAATACGGCTGTAACTGTATATACAAATATAATATCTTGACTAATAAATAGGAAAAAATGTTGATATTTACAAATTCAAGAAGGAGAGTTGATAAAGCTGGGGAAAACGTTGAATTTTAAGACCACTTTTACGACATGATTTTAACAGTTTATACTGATATAATAATTAAAAGTAACCTTTAAATTCCAAATTGGGGAAAAAAAGGAAGTATTTGTTTTTTCTTCTGATATAAATATTTAGGTGCACCACTATGTAGGAATGAGATAAAAAAAAACATAATAAGAGATGGGAAGGATGGTTCGAATTCGATATAATTTTTTTTAGCACCACATCTTACTACCCGTCAGGTTTATACGCCTTTTGATATAATTAAATACATTTTTCATTGTAATTATTTAAATGTTAGCTTTGTCTCTAATGAATGAAGAGGGCAGATAGGATAAACTGTACGGATATACACTTTCGAGATCAAAAACGTTCTAAACCTGATTCTGTAGACGGAGGTCCTACACAGACATACAATTTTGGATTTAATATAAACTGTATTAAATTAATTTGAAACAAACGAATTATTAAGTCTCACAAGTGTTTCACCTGTCCTTCTCTAGTATATAATTATTAATATTACATAGTATAATCCTCTCACTCTTACCTTAAAACACTTGTATGCGGTGGTTTTCCCGGTCGCACACCAGAATGTTGCCATTCGACATGACTGCAATCCCTTCCAGACCTTTGAACTCCCCATCTCCCGAGCCCCAGCCCCCGAACGCTTTGAGGAACGTGCCGTCCGGGTGGAAGATCTGGATGCGGTTGTTGCCAGAGTCCGCCACTATGATGTACCCCTGGTCGTCCACCGCCACCCCTCTGTTAACGAGATAAATAAATATTATTATCTAGAAAGATATACAGCCATTATTCCTTGAACAACGAATAAACATTATATTCTGTTTGCTTATTCAAAACACTTCTCTCTACAAGGAGAAACAGTATTACTCTTTGCAAGGAGATACAAACACTACCATCTGCAAAGAGGTTCAAGCATTGTTCTTGTGAAGAGATGCAAGTTTTACTTTTTGAATTAATATAGCTGCACTACTCTCTTCAAATAGATAGATGCATTGATCTCTGCAATGAGATACATATTTTTATTGTCTGGGATAACAATTTTTTTTTAGAGTAAACTAGAACAAACATTCAAAAATCATTTAATCAGGTAAACGGACGTAATCAAGTTGGCTTACGACAGTCTACATCTGCATAAAATGTTCATAATCAATTAGTTATTTACTGTGCCCTAAGTTCAGTATCGAAGCTTTTAATTTATGCCAATAATATTCTGTTTTAAGTTAGTAGCCAACCTATCCCAGAGTTGGCGGTTAACTTTTCATTATTGCCATGTTTGTGCTGGCTGAAAGATAAAAAAAAAAGTCTTGTATGTCCTAAAACTATGTTTCTTAAAAAGTGGCACAACAATTACAAAATATAACATTTTGTAACGTGTTTAAGAAAATGTATTTGCTATGTTTATGATAAACAAGAGAAAACCATTCAAATCAATCAAAAAACTCCACGGCGAAAGCCCACAATAGGCGATACCACCCGAGCGGCCGCCGTCTGCTGGCAAAAATAGTGTAAGCTTCTGCGGATAGAAGGTATCATATGGTCAGCACAATGAAGTCTTGGTCCAATAATCTCAGTTTATTAGATCGGAGCCGCTACTTTTTCATTCAAGCTGCTCCTCATTTGTCCCTATGAGGCTGAGTATGATTCCGTTTCTGAACCGCTGCTTTACAAAAAATAAATAAATCTGGAAGCGTTGGGAACCGAACCCAGAACCTCCTATTTCAAAACCAGAGACACTTGACCAGTTAAATTAAGAAAGTTCAGCTAAAATAAATAAAAGTTATCTTGTTATGATAAAGCATACGTATTCAAGTAGAAATGGGGCAACATGCATCTCTCGTGTGCCAAAGTTATTATAGAATGCAATAGAAAATAAAATTGTACATTATCATTGAAAATTCTAAAATTATATCTACCCTATTGTCCCTTTGTATCAGTAGTACAGTCATAACAGAGACAATAAGTTCTCTACAGAGCAGGCTGGCCTATCCCTGCTGCACTGCTATTGTTGTGGTAAATAGTTTATTTATAGCTCAAATTCTTAGGCTTTCAAAGATTTTGATTTGTCTATTTCATGAAAAAATTTAACGGAAAATGTCTACGAATATTCCAACTGTTCACACTTACCTACTAAAACAAATTTGAGTTAAATTTAAAAATAGTAATTTTCACACTCAGAAAATTCTTAAAAGTAACGTTGAAAAAGGTCACAAGGATTACGACTTTATCGGAAATATTGTTGGTATATTACCAGTGTTCACAGGTTAATTCAGTTCAGTTATTTATCAAACTTTTTTTTATTTCATATGTTATAAATTAGTTTATTTATAAAACATTCAACCATGAATTATAAATCCATTGTAAAGCGTTTCTATTTTAAGCACAAAATATATTATACATTTTTGAACAAACAATTGAAAACAGCCACACAACCAAGAAAAAAAGAAACATTGTTAGTGATAGAGATGTACACAAAAGATTTTCCATTCATTGCTTAACATGATGCATTACACAATATAATTTTACCATCAACACTTAAGAATCTGATCAGATCTATTTGCAAACATAAGTTCCGGCAGAATAATTCTCATTGTTGTTGTCAAGTCGTTTACGAGAAGAAATGTTTCTTTGGTTGTGTATCGTGTGTAAGGATCTCTCAATGCTTTCAACAGACTAACGCTAAAATACTTTCATTTGTTATTTAAAAAAAAAATATTTTATAATTTCACACGATATTGCCAACACCCTCTGTCAGTAATTTTGTAAGTAAAATGACGATCACACTAACAATATGTAGTTTTAGCTCAGCGATTGTACAGTAGCCCCATGGCTTCTTTGGTGCTGATTGACAGCTTTGAAACCTTACCAGACCAAATTATGTATACCTACGCCGGACCAAATGATCTGTAAAAACATGTGTTTAGCAGCTGTCACTTCTGACAGTCAAAATTTAGGTATATACCTAAATGTTGACCGTCAGAAGTCAGCTGTGAGCTGTCAGTCAGCACCAAAGAAGCCATGGGGCTACTGTAAGTATATTATTTAAAGTACTTTATATCAATACGTTACATATCAATACATTTTTTTCAGATGCTCAACATAACACTTAAATCTTACCAAGATTCGTCCCAAATTTTTGTAGCTGGTAAGGAATTTTCTCATTTTTCATGCCAATAGACTTAGTACTCCTAGACTAACCCATCAACTATAAACCTCTATAATAATAACCAGACAGAAATTAATGGACGAGATTTTCAAGATGTCATTTGTATACCACTATATAAGAGATACATTTTTTTTGGTAATATATTTATTTCTTTTTTACACACAAACAAGGTAAGGTTGCGTTTGGACTCTATTAGCTATTATGTCTATATTTATAAGTAAGTAAAAAAAGTTCAAATGCCACCTTGCTTTGTATGTGTGAAGGCCTTTATACAACATATTTTTATAGCTAAAATTGTTAACATAACCAGTGCTATTTTTTTTTTTAGATTTCAGCAGATAACATTCCCCTAATGATTAAAATGTGTACCTAAGTAGGTAATATAGATTTTCTAACAGTTGTATTATATACTCTTTATAAGAAAACTAGACTTTACTAGACGTACGATATGACAGGTTTAATGTTAAACACGCCCAGTAAGTTAGCTGTTGCAACAATAATGTTGGCTTGATAAGTCTAGAAGTACTCTCACAATTGAGGCTTGCGTCACGTTAACAAGATGTTCTCAACAATGAAAACAACGCATCCCTGAGACGTTCTCATGCTCTTTGATCATGTGTAGATGGATATTAATTAAGTTATATATTTCATTCCTCTTTGGAATAAGGTACTACCCTGCTTCATGCTTGAAAGCCAAGACCACACTGGCCTGCCTCTATGGAGGCTGCGACATGCATAGTACTTGCTGTAGAAGTGCTAATTAGATGGGGGTAAGTGAGACTTGCGTTGTTGATTCTGTTGGCGAAGGGGTGGACTTTCAACTTCTTTACATTTCTGCAAAAGCACCAAGCGTTTACAGAGCTACTACCACCATTTATCTACCACAGTGTCACCTGTCATGAAATGTTGCCAGGGTAAGAGGAGCTTTTTAAAACTTTATCTATGATAATATTGTGTTCTCCTCATTATAGGTCCTGTATTTTGCCAATAATACACATTCTATGTTCTACTTGAAAATACAGTTACGTTTGTACTTGACTAGCTTATGTGTCAAGTGCTGTCCGGAAGGTTTACAATTAGTTAAAAAATATCTAGTCCCAATTTTAAATTTCTAGATCTGAGGTGCTCATATTTGTACAAAGGGACTACTATTTTTTTTTAATTTCATAACTTTGCGTTCTGTATGTATCGTGCAATGATCATGAAAGACAGACAAACGCTTAATTTTATTAATATACCTTTGCTTCCAACCCACTTTTTAATCAATTACAAATAAATAAATCAAAATTTGAAAATTTTGGCTTCGAGATGCACATGTTCATGCAAAAGAGCTATTAAATTTTAAAATTCTAAATCTTTGCATACGTTAGATATCACGTAATGCTCATGACACACAAACAAAATCTTAATTTTTATTATTCTAGATGGATAAAAAAAGTGCAATGTTGAGTAATGAGTGACGAGAACCAATCACAGCTAAGACTCACAGATCAAACTTAACTCTGCTTACCTTAGCAACACTCCAAAACACGCCACTGATCTACCACATGGCTTCATGCGGGGCTTTGTACGTTACTCGAAATTTGTTGCATACACAATCAAACTACTTTCACAAGGTTACATTTTGTGGGATGTTTTGTGAAGTTAGGCCTTGATGTGGAGTAGACATAAAAGTTCATATGGTACCAAAGACGCAAGAACGATTTTAAGTCGGAAAAAGTGTGTGTGGAGGAGGAAATAGGAGGGGGGGCTACAAAAGAGAACTGTTGATAGAATTGTGTGGGTGTTTCCCAACAGTTTTGTCAAAACTTTTAAAAATCACAATATAGAATTTTTTTATTTAATTTTATTTTGAGGTATTTAACGTGCAACTTCCTGGAAGGAGTGATTATATCAGTACACGACTTCTAAACTAACTTAAATATAGAACAGACACAAATATCCAGTCCTCCGGACATTAACTCATTACTGTGAAAGCAGAGGCCCCAATTTCATTAGTGATAAGTAGGTGACCTGGTGGTCTAGGGGTAAGGTGTCAGACTTCTGTGCCGGCGGCCGGGGTTCAATCCTCGGTCCCGGCATAGATTTATCTGATTACCAAACCCTTCCTTCACCTCTGACAAGACATCTTGTGAATGTGGGGAATGCCAGGCCTCCACCGTGGTTCGGATTCCACGTTAAACTGTAGGTCCTCCATTTCCTCTCACAATCACCCTAATATTACACATTAGCGTAAGTGCGTATAACCCGAACGGGTAGTAAGACGCGATGCTAATAATAATAACTTAGTGATAGCTTATTCAGTCATGCTGGTAATCGATCTCGGAGCTCCTAGGTCACCAGGCAGACACAATACCGACTGATCTAAGGTATTGGGCTCTCTAGGAACTAGTTACAGCTCAATTTGAATAGGAATAAAACCTTATTTGACAACTAGAAAATCCACTAGATTTACTTTCACGAATTCATTAGTCAAGTCATGTGACCTACAGCGCTCACTTTTGATAGAGATGATACATATTAGTAAAATAACACTTTTTTTTTTATTTAGCACCGCGTATTACTACCCGTTCGGGTTATATGCTTAAGAACTAATTACGCTAATGGATTAGGTATTGGTAAGGTTGAATTTAGAGGAAGTGTACCCACATTCGAGTGGAAGTAGACTGGAAAACCATTTAGGAAAAATCGCCCCCAGTTTCACCCGACCGAGATTCGAACCTCGATCTCCCCGTCCTCGGCAGTCGAGCTCAACACGACTAGCGCGTTAGCCAACTACGCCACCGATGCGGGTCTTACAATAATAAAATATTATCAGTGTTGACCGCAAAAAAAGTTTGTATTATATTAATGACCCTTCGTATATCAATAATTTTATTAATTAAAAATCTCAAATCAATAGGAAGTATTTTTTAAGAATCAAATAGCCGAAACTATTATTTATGCTTTTAGTGAGAAATTCTCCATCTAGATATCATATTCTGATAATTGAAAAATGACACCTGGACACGAGAATCGAACCCGGGACCTTTGGCGCACTAAGCCAGTTTCCAGGTGTCATTTTTCAATCGTCAGAATAGGAAGTATTGTGATTGTGAAATATTCAATCTCGAGGTTATGACGAATCTTTACGTTTTATGTGAATACCAACTAAAAAAAAATAAAAAAAATTCAATTTTGTCTGACCCCTTGTCTGTGTATCCCTGGAAACGGATCCAAAACTGTTTGATGGATTTTGTTCAAACCTGATATTTAGATTTTTAGGGTTATACCACAACACTTTTTTTGTTTTACCCTAGCGCTCCAATTAAGGGTAATTTACTGATGAGTATTTTTTTTACTTCCAAATTTTTCGAAAATGGATCAGACTACTTTGTTTCAAATGTATATCTAATATTTGATTGAAATTCCAAATAGGAATGTATAGTAGGTTTTAGGGCAAAGATTCTTTGGAGGGTGGTTCACTGATGAGAAATTTGGAAAATTCTAAATATTTCAAATTAGCTCTAATTATTTTGTTCAAAATATGTATCTGGAAATTGTGTAATATGACGAATAACTATATATATATATTGTTTGGGGTAAAACCTCATTTATGGGTAGTTTACTGATGAGTGATTTTTCAAAAGTTTGAAATATTTTACAAATGGCCTTAAAGATTTGTTTCCAAATGGGTAACTTGGGAGTGTTTTACATGAAAAATAAGCCTGTATACCTGTTTTCGGGTAGAACTTCGATAAAGGGTTGTTTTTGGATGAGTTATTTTCGAAAATTTGAATCATTTTGAAAATATCTATAACGATTTTGCTTAAAATGTGTATCTGGAGAATGTTTGACATGAATATGACGAATAAAGCTATACTATTATTTTTAGGGGGGAGGTGGGAATTCGGTTTCCTGTCGTTTACTGACTAGGCCCAACAACTTGGTTTTTAAATTTGAATATAAAAAAGAGACTTTGAAAAACTGGCTCAAAATTGATATCTAGGGACTATTTTACACTATAAATAATAATGTATCTTTATTTATCTAAAATAAATTAATCTAATGGCAGTTTACTTACGATAATATATTGAAAATTTGAAATTTTTGGAGATTGACCTTGAAAATTGAATTGAAAATGGGGATCTAGTAATAGGTTTTCATTAAAAATAAGAATACGTTTTTATTCTTATCAAACAAATAATTTTAGAGTAATTAACAAATTAGTTATTATTTTTGAAAATCAGAATTTTGTTAAAAATATTTGAACAAGTTGGTTTTAAATTTTTATGTATAAAGATTAGTCATTGTGATAAACAAAATTATGTCTTTGTTTTTAAGAAGGAAACATCATTAAGTGTAGTTTACTCAAAACCTATTTTTGAAAATTACTCTCAAAGCCATAATACACAATATGAAATAGTTTGTGTGATTGTGTTGTACCGTGTATTTTTACACAATTCACTACAATGTTCTACAGAAAAATTTACAAAAACACACAACTTATACACAATATTATGCCATCAAGCTATATAAGTAGTCATTTTATCTTGGAATTTGTTTGAGTAAAATTACATTATATAATCATCAATTAAATGTTGGGTGGGTGCATTGTACCCTCGTACCCCCCCCTACCTTCCACCTCCACGTTTCTGCGCCACTGCATTGTACCATGAAACTATTATTATTGCTACTATCTTGATTTTGTTTTTTATTTCTCAATAACTACAGTAGCCCCATGGCTTCTTCGGTGCTGACTGACAGATCACAGCTGACTTCTGAAGTCAACATTTAGGTATATACCTAGGTTTTGACCGTCAGAAGTGACATCTGCTAAACACATGTTTTTGCAGATCATCTGGTTCAGCGTAGGGATACTTAATTTGGTCTGGTAACTTTTTAAAGCTGTTAGAAGTTAGCTGTGAGCTGTCAGTCAGCACCAAAGAAGTCATAGGGCTACTGTAGTTATAAATAATGAGAACAATAAAATAAACCAAAATACTAAAACCCAAAAAAGTTGATGAGCAAATTGTATAATGACATTATATGACCTATATAACATGACTTTAAGTTTAATATAAATGTTCATAAGGACATAAAGAATGGAGAGAGGAGGGAAAATCACATAAAATCAACCTCCTTGCTTAGTATTTGCTTATTTTAATTTTATTATTTATTTTATTATTACTATTATTTAACTTGATATTTAATGTCTTAATTCATTATTATTTTATATACCGTAGCTAACTTACTATTTTCTGTCATCCGCCTTTATAAAATTAATTTATGTTTGTTACGGTGGTACATTTGTTTAGTTGTGTTTTTATGCAGGTCTTTTCTTTAGTTTGCCGAGTGGTGGGTCTCTGAATGAACATGTCACCACGTCAATGTAGCCTCACAAAAACTGTTTATAGTAAGTAAACCATCTTTCTCTTATTTCGATTAATATATTTTTGTTTGAAGTGAAAAACAATAAACACGTGTGACAATAACTCATCATAATCTCATCGACTTCTGTTCCAGGTAAGGTCTATTTAGGCGACACAACATCATCAAATATCTCCAGCTTCAAGGCAAGATCTAACCAGCCATATAATTTCACCTCGTATTTAAATATTAACTTTCTCTATCATTCCCCGATCACTCCTAGTGTATCCAGTCGGGATTCGAACATGGTAGAATATCTCCTATCACAGTTAGAAACGTGATCTACTGAACCAACCCTATCAGGAAAACAAGAGGAAAGAAAAATAAATATACTTGAGGGACGATTTAAATTGTAAATTTTGTCATGATATTTATTTTTCGATATAATTTATATAGTTGCGCAATTAATTTTATTATGTTTAATTTTAATTTTCACTGAAGCCAGTCTTGGTTCTAGATTGGGGAAAAATGAAACCAAACAAACATATTCTTAATGATAATATATCATAAAGTTATGTCCTGTGCAGTGATTAAAATCAAAGATTGTCGTCTTAGGATTCCATAGTCTTTAGAGATAAGCCAACCAAATTCAGTGATTAAGTATAATTACTTGTCAGGGACCCTAACTTATTCTTATTCTATCTGAATTAAACTGGATAATATAAAGAAGAATTAATACTTTTGATTATCAAGTTTTTTTTAGAATCGATAAAATATGTCAAATTTTTTGGAATTGGATTCCGTTATTTAAGGGCCCGGTCAATGGTCGTAGGAAGTGAAGAGTCGCTTCAGCGCCAGCCCCCAATTGACGGTAACTGAAGAAAGCAA
>CABEEJ010003612.1:49260-79310 GCA_901482245.1 Timema douglasi | reverse complement strand
ACACACACACACACACACACACACACACACATATATATATATATATATATATATATCCCTGTTTCCTGCCTCTCACCTGGGTTAGTTTTTTATTCAAATCATATATTTTTTACTACCAGTTTGCTAGGCGTGTCATAGCTTCATATGCCTTATAATATAACTTAATACTAGGACAGGCACAACATCCAGTCCCCAGCCGTTAATCTATCAATGTGAAAGGGTAAATCCATATTTCACCAATTCTTATAATTTTTTTGGCCATGCCAGCAATTGAACCCGGGATACTTAGCTTAGTAGGCACACTCTATAAGCTGAGCTAAGGCGTCTGATTTTATTTATATAATATTAACATGGAACACAATTTTTACTCGAACATGAATATTTTATAATTTTAAATGTAACATGATCATATATATATATATACCATTGAACTTGTTTATGGCGTCATCGAAGGGATCAAACAAATTTGGACGTTACGTTAGAGTTATTTTATAAAAGTGGTACCAAGCTCACAGATTTAAGATTGCATTTAATTTAAAAACTAAGAATATGTAAAATAAAACCACTGTATTTACATAAATTACATTTATCCTGATTCTCGGTAGTAATATGTAACTGTCTTTTGAACTCTCCTTTCTGTAATTCGAATTATTTCTGTTGTGCTGTAGGGTTGTTGCACTGTATAGAACACACAGGTAGACGTATCTCTGAATTAGTATCCGCTTAATCCTGGTGGAGTAGTATTCGTTACTTAAACCGGTCCCGGAGTCCCGCTCGCCCAGACGACCACCAAACTTCCACCCTTACTGGTCCTCGAACCGGAGTATGGTGGTTGCGTGCCCTCCCCTCTTCTTTTTTTTTATTGATCCCACCCACTCCCTTGATGTTATTCTTACCGTTTTTTTATGTGTTTCCTTGCATACCATCTTTCTGTAGTTTGTCCTTTGGACTTTTCATGATTTCGAGTCTGCCCGCGAGCCGTGGGCAGAACCTGTAACTCCTGCTGCTGCAATAATTTTTAATTACTCCTCCCTCGTGTTTCACACACCCCATGAGGAAGAAATTACCCACTGGTGAAAGTTTTTTTTTTTCGCACGTATGAGAATGTCAGCGTAGCCCTGGTGTGGAACTATTATTTTCTCCGACCGTCCCCGGCGGCTCGTCTGACCGGGGTCAACCAACTTCTAATTTATTTTTATTTTTATCCTAATCATCCCCTTTCTTCCATTGTTCCTTTCTCCACGTTTTACCCTCTTTCTCTGTACACTGTAGTATTTATCTAAGGTCACAATTGACCCATTATGTGTGACGGGGCGAGATTTTATAATAGTTTCCCGCCCCTAACCCAAATAAGGTATGTAATCAGCCCACGAGGGTGCTAAATAATTCAACTTAGGCTTAATATATATGTTCTGTGTATTGTTTGTTGACGAGAGCCCCTCGGGGCGGGTGTTTACTGTAATTCAATGTGATTCCTGTTCTTGCACGTAAAATATTAGATGTTTAAACAAAATAAACTCTCTTACAAACAAACAAAGCAATAAAAAAAAGGTGAGGCTCTGTGTTATACAGCTTCATCGTATCGTAACACTTGCTGCTTACAATACTTTAATATCTTTCCTATGAACAAATTGCATTCAAATTTAATACTAAAT
Organism: Timema douglasi; assembly: GCA_901482245.1. NCBI lineage: Eukaryota > Metazoa > Arthropoda > Insecta > Phasmatodea > Timematidae > Timema > Timema douglasi. The sequence continues at coordinate 77,655 of CABEEJ010003612.1, read as the reverse complement.
TTACAATTCCATATATGTCTAGTACATTTAAATGGAATTTAAAGTAGAATTTCTTAAAAGTTTTTGACACTAAAACTTAGTGGTACAGGCTAAAACAAAGGTTTTTAAAAGTTAATAGATAACATTTTTACCGGACTGATGAAAGAATTAGGTTACGCCCAATTTGACTGAAAAGCCTAGGTATTTATAACCAAGTTCGACTATATGTATATTTATACAATAAATGACTATATCCCCAACATATACACGCAACACTTTGATAAAATAACAAAAAAAATAAATAACTCTACTCCACCCGTGTATGAGATAGATAAAATCTCATTTAAAATGTGTATATGAAATAACCGTGTACACTTAATTATTTTGTACAAGGAAATCCACAAAAGATATTTTTTATAAGCGTTGAATATTTTAAAATAATTCTTAATTTCATACACAGTCTATTACAAAATTTTACAATATTCTTAGAGCAAAATTGAAAAATTCATTTCAAAATACGTCATATTTCTTGAATAATTTGTATATGTGATAACTAACTCATTAGAGTTTTTGGGTGAAACTATATTATCATTTCCTTTTGTTATATACAATACTAATATTTGGTATAGTCCATTCAGAATAACATTATTCTGCTCTTTTTTTTCTATAGTAAAATATATTAACAATCAGTTAAGTGATAAATTAGTTGTTTCTTTGTTAAGTTTGTCCATCAATATGTTGCATTGCTCTAAAAAAATCATATATATATATATATATATCTTAAATTCAGTGTCTTTAGTCATTTTTCTTTAGTCTTTAGTCAGGCTTATTTATAACTCTTGAAATATGAATATTCAATAAGATTCTAGGGGAATAGAGCATTAGAATATTTAAAGGAACTTGTCTAATGTTACCTAAACTATATATTTGGTTGGTGACAGTCTAGTTGATATAATAACAATTTTTCTAATTTACCTTCCAATTTTTGCGACCTCTTCAATCCTGACAGCACCAAGTTGACGCACAAAGTAGATTGTGCAATCGAATATATACATTTTTAATATTATGATAGAACGTTTTTGTGGAATTGGTTCCTTAATGATACGCGACTTTCGTCAGAGAATTTTCAATTAATGATATATAAAATTGTTTGTATAATCGGCTCATAATAAATTTGCCCACTTTCTGAAATTTGGAAAGTCGCTAAAAGTTATCCACGCTATTTGTCTGCCTGTCAAAGAAGAAGTTCTTTCTAGGGCTGACAAATTAGCAAAGCTTTACAAAACTAAACCAGTAAATTGTATCATTCCTTTATACTTCTAAGAAAATGTGTTACTACTCTTAAGTGCTATACTCATTTTTATTAAACTAATGGGGTGAGATTGGGAAGGTACTGTTTAAATTAAATGTACCCACATTTCATGGGAGGAGATTGGTAAACCATTTAGGTAAAACCAGCCTTCAAACACTTAACTAAGATTCAAGACCCAAACTTCTTGTTACCATCAAACCATGCTATATGCACAGTACAAGGTTACGCAAGCATTCACTATCAAAGTACCATTAAATTTAATAATCATATATGCGTTCATTGATTTATTTTCTGTGTAGTTAGTCGACTTACTGAAGGTAAAATCATAATTAACCTAGCCACATCCCACTAGTTTTATTACTTATTTAAAAAAAGTTTTTGGCTAATTTAAACCCATTATCAAATCGACAACAACTTCTTTCGAGGGGAATGAATTCCAAACGGGTTTTAACTATCGGTTTACAACATTCATAATAAAATCAAGTTACCCTGAACGGATTATACTAGTTGACACACTAAACACGTAACAATATTATTTTAATAACCATGCATCATTCTTATACTTATTCCAATGGAATATTTTAATCTATTGTAAGAGCCATATGGAGTAACTTACTCATTAGTGTGATAGTGGAAATGTCTGTATTAATGACATGAAGGGTTGGTTTGTCTGTCAGGATTATTGCACGCATAGGTCTGATATCTAAAAAAAAATAATCACATGTTGATGGAGAGGGGTTCCGCGAAGCAGTAAATTTTAAAATTAAAAGTTAACTCCCTTGTACAGTGATTAAGCTAAATAATACGTTTCTCTGAGCCAACTAGTTGTGAATGATGAGAGTTTTCAGCTCTATCGCAAACCATATTTAAAATTGAATTTGAACGTTTATTTTAATGTTATAATTGTAGCTACCTTCACGTGAGACATGCGCAGAAAGGCATCAGGCTCGACTCGTCTGTTTTATGTGTTAGGCTATCTCGGGGTTAAAGCTCTGGTAGGAATTATTTAAAAAAAATTCACCTTAATAGTGTAGTACATTAACGAAAAATTGCTATATTTCAGGGTAAATGGAGTTTTTATTATTCTGTGGGGTATTGGCTTTATAATACTAATCTTCTTTAGGATATTTATTATCTCAATTCATAAACATTAACTTTTAAATTCATATTATGTATTAAGAAAGTTTAATTTTTTATTCGAAGATTGAGTCATAACAAAAAGCTGTTGCTATAAACAATATTAATTCCTGAAGTGAGATATCTTTGTTCTTTCTCTTTGGATTGTTATTCTCATTCCGACGTGCCCAGTAGGTCGATCAATTATTTCTAACTTAAATCCACGAGATATTTGGTTCGAAATTTTGCTGTGGGTACTTTCACAAGAGTAACCTCTTGTTTTATATCACTTTAATTTATGGCTTATCTCCATATTCACATAACACGGCTCTAAATTGAATATGCCTGTGTTCATTTCCAGATGAGACTTAATATAATATTATATGGTATATGGCTTATCTTAGTATAAAGATACTACATTATTGGAGGTCACAGTTGAATTACTCTTCAGGGCTATCAGCTGATATTCTCACCAATGTTTAGAGGTTAGAGGAGGTAATAATAATGGAGGCTTAGTTATATTTGGGTGAAGAAAAGTGGGAAATAAATCCAAGGAAAAAACATCTTAGCACACATCGATGGGATTCTTACCTGTCACTAGTAAACCGACAGGGCGAGACCAAAGTATTTTCACGTGCTTCCAAGACTGCAAGCTTTTTTTTTAAGTGGTTATTTTGGTCCGCTTGCTATGAGACAAATTCAGTAACCTTTAACTCACTACTATTTTTAACAAATACCTGAAAATGCCAGTTTATATATAATAATGTTTTATGTTTTCTGAGCTATTAATATTGTTATATTATAGATTAATTTATATAAACTTATATTTTAATTTTATACAAATTATTTTGACATTTTAAATTTTTTTGATTAACTAGGTATAGTTTTATGATCTTATTAAATTAAATTTCTTAATGTAGAGGCTAGTTAACTATATTTAGAACACAGATTTATTTTTATATAACTAATTTAACTAGAAATATTTTATTTTATTACATTAATCTTAATTGATATGCAATGTATTTCACAACCGTACGTTGATTTTAAATATATACTTTTGAAAACAATACATTTAAAAATAAAAATAAATTGATGGCGAATAAGATATACAAACATACACAAAAAACAATCATATGTATATTTTTTTTATGAAATCATCCTTAAAATACGAATTTAAAACTAAATTATATTAGATCGATGAACTCACATTTATTTTCTTAATAATTTTATCTTCATATATATTTTATTTATTATTTATAAGTTAGTGCTCATTTTTGTTATTGAATATTTATTTAGCTACATGGATTTAATAATACAATATATTAAAATTAGGTTTTAAATTATTTAGAATAAGATAGAACATAAGTTCACAATTACTTAAATAATTACATTATCTAAGAGTAAATTAAAGTGATTGTGTATATATTTAATTATATAACTGCACTAAAACAGATCTTAAAAGTTTATCAAATTTCTTAATTTTTAAATATAATCATATTATTGCTAAACGCAATATTTTAAAATAATTGCTATAGAAATTTTAGAAGCAAGGCAGTTTCAACGCTGTAGTTTGCTCTTTATTTACCCTGAAATGTTCCGAGATTGTTCACTAGGAAGTATTGTAAGTTATTTCTTAGGGTAACGATGTAATATGTCAAGGTAGGAATGCTACCATTAGGGGTAAACTGATTGTATGAACTTTAAACACATTTACTCTGAAATAAGTTATTAAGATTGATTTTAATATGTACCAGTATTATTACCTTCACCATTGTTAACTCATGTAGGACAAGATTGCTACCTTTCACAGTAGCCTAAACAAAGGGTACTTAATAGTTAGAGTATTTACAAAGTAACATAATGGTTGGAATTCTTCTAGTGCGTATCTATCAGTAAACCAAATTATGAGAAACCTGCGTAAATAATTAATTGTTCTATTTGAACTGCGACCAATATTAAGGCAGCTCTTTACTAAACTTATGCCTCTAATGTGTTATAAATTGAAAGTTACAATTATTATTCTATACATGCGTTAAAAAGTTTTTGTTTAAAACAATTTTAAGTTGATTTTGTTTTAAGCCCAAGCATTCCAACCAGTTACAGATGTAGAGAAACAACTCCACTCATGTGTTCAAATTGGATCTAAAGCAAAATTTATAATTAAAACATCAATTCTAATTAATATTGAGAAAGAGAAATACTTTCAAACAATTGTTCGTGTTTAAAACATTAGCTATAAGGAAAGATTGTATTAAAGGATCACATTCTATTCAACAAAAGCAAATTTTTAATTTTTTTTAAACCATGAAAATAGCACCCCTTAAAATTTGGCGCTCAGGGCAAATGCCACTGCTGCCTCACCCTAGTCACGCCTCTGTCTGGGCTTTCAATCTCATAATTTATAAAATTGATGTGGCATTAGCTCTTATATTTTATATTTTTAACCACCACCAAATGAAAAATGGTTGTCTCAAACTTTCTCATGTTTCTCTGAATTACGGAAACGTTTTGATTTGAGAATTGACTAACTAATAGCAAGGAGCTTTCGCTACTGTTAGAGCACAATTTAGATTTGAAATATCTTCATTATTTTATCTTTGAATTGTCATTTCTATTCCGACGTGCTCAGGAGCTCTGTCGATTATTTCTGATTGACGGTCACGAGCTACTCGATTCGAGATTTGATCATGGAGGCTGCCATAGGAAATAATATACATTTTCACTTGTATATTTTTATAATAATTCTATGGCTTCTTGTTCAAAATCTAGTTCAATGTTCAATATACCCGAATTTGGTTCACAGTGGGACTTTTATTAATGCTTTATTTTGTTTGTTTACCCTATTACTAATAACATTTTTGCAAATAAAATTAAAGACTCGTTGAGCTAAGTCCCAGGCCAAATTGTATTGTAATTATTTTCCTCAGTGCATCTTACTACTCGCCCTGTTTTAATCCAACTATTCTAGTGTGTTAAAAGAAAGGCAAAAGCAAAGTTCATAAGAAAAGTACACGCATTTCTTTGGAGGGAGAGTTTAAAATATCTAGTGAAAAACACCTTCAGCATAACCAGTTGGGATTTGAACTCCAACCTTCTCATCACAGGTAAACTATAAAAAGTATTCCTATCTACATTACAAGGGTCCACCGATGCGTGTTTGAATTTAATACTTTTTTTTTGTACCCGTTTCGGTGGCCAAGGGCTCTAAGACGTCACTATCGCAATAGATTAGACTTTTGATGGTGGAGAGATCGGTATTTAAATTCTTTTCACGTGTCCTGAGGGTGGGTTTTACAAATTGAATTTTTTTCACTCTACCTCTAAGCAAATGCAAGTATACTTTCTGTAAATTCAACCTTCCTCATCCCTAATACATTTTCTGTAATTTTAACATATGCTTATATCCCAAACGGGTAGTAAGACACAATGATAAAATAACTTTGAAAGGCTAAATATATAAATAATTCTATAAAGGTAAAATGTGTGGAGTGCCAGGCCTCCACCGTGGTTCGGATCCCACGTTAAACTGTAGGTCCTCCATTTCTATCTCACAATCACCCTACCATTACATATTAGCGTAGGTGCGTATAACCCGAACGGGTAGTAAGACGCGGTGCTAATAATAATAATATAAAGGTAAAATAATACACTTTAAATAAAATACATGTTAAAAATTTGGTCTTAGCTTATTTGGGATTTCGTCCAATATTCTCACTTTTGTCATGGATGAGGAAAACATGATCTGGAGGAGGTATAAACTCATTTGTGTGGAAGCATAGTAAGAAAAACTAGCTAGGAAGAAACACCTCGACACAACTGACTTGTATTCGATATTATCAGCGCAAACAGACAATACGAGACCAACGCTTTTGCATGTACTGCCACCTGTGTGAGCTTAAAATTATTTTAAAATCTACGTTGTGTAGTTTATGTTCCTTTTGTATATAGTTAACATTTAAATCAACACTATTTTGGCAAATACTCAAAAAGGTTTGTTTTACTATTAGGATCTAATCAAGTTTTATATATTCAAAGATATTTTTTATGGTTTTAATGTAATTTTATTTAAATGATAAATATATCAGTAAAATATTATATACAATATGGAAAATTATTATTATTACATTTTAGAATTTACAAATTAACAATATAATCTTCCTTTGTTAAACGTAGGCCTATACAGTATATATCTTTGTATAGATATTGTATATTCTTATATATAAAATTATCGTGTCACAATGTTCGTTCCCGTACTCCTCCGAAACGGCTTGACCGATTCTCATGAAATTTTGTGAGCATATTGAGTAGGTCTGAGAATCGGCCAACATCTATTTGTCATACCCCTTAGTGATAAGGGTTGTCCACCCTTAACATTTTTCTATAATTTTTAGACATTTTTTTAATATCTTTATTTTTTTTATTATGTCGCATTAAAAAATACATACAACCCTAAATTTTTACCCTTTTATTACCAACCCCTATTTTTTAATAGCCATTTTAGTAATTTATTCATTTTTTATCCCCGGTCGATAACTGATCAATCGTCATGTGCCAATTCAATTCAAACGTATTCAGTTTCCGATTAGATTGGCATTTGCAATGACTATCAACAAATCCCAAGGTCAAACGATGTCTATTTGTGGCTTAGATTTGAGAACACCATGTTTTTCACACGGACAATTATACGTGGCATGCTCTCGAGTGGGTAAACCATCCAGTTTGTTTGTGTTAGCTAAAGATGGACTAACAAAAAATATTGTTCACGCTATGGCATTAAGAGATTGATATTGTTTGTTAGTGTTACTGTCGTAATTGATTAATTAATGATATATAATTTTAAGGAATAAGTTATAATAACTTAAAAATAATGTTTGCCTTTTGTTATTTTTATATTCCTTCATCGTTCACAGCGCTCCATGCCTATTTCACGCATATACCACATTCTTACACACTTACAATAGGTAAGCTATTTTTTGTCTACACTAGAAATTACTTAAAAATTATTTATATGGCAAAACAACGTTTGCCGGGTCAGCTAGTATAATATATACACACGTACAATAACCCAATTATATATATACATATTAGGGATGTATGTGATCCTGAACTTCGGAAAAAATTCGAGAAATTAGTTGTTTCCAAAACTCAAGCGAGAAAAAATATTTCCCGGAGTTTTTCGGGAAAAATATAAAAATTTACTTTTAAAGATCGCTTATTAATGTAACGTTTGTGTTTAATTTTCATTAAAAATATTCTTAATTTATTAAATATAAATTCACCTTATCGTCCGTTAAGTAGATTGATACAGGAAACTTTAATCACTTTTATTTTAAAACTACTCACCAACACTACTAAAAACTATTATATAACATAACCACACTACATATTATAATTTTTTTTTAATTTTCTGACTTATTATATTATAAATATTCGTTTTATATGATAAGAGATTATCTTATTCTCTAGAACAATAGGATAAATTCAAAACTATATTATTGTATTTAATGTTTTATTAAATTTTAAGATTATTGAAAATAAATTTTATTGTAATAAAGTAAATATTAACTTGTAACTATTTTTATTAATATAGTTCATATTTAATTTACAATTTAATATAATACAAATTAAATGGAACTGAACTCCGCACGGACTTTCTCGCTCTATTGTTTAAAAATAGAAATATTTGCGCAAAATATGTTAATCAAAATAATATACACTAGCAAACCCAAGAATAAATTGCACTATCCTTATGTAAAACATTTTTGAGTTGTGGTTTTAAATTTTATAGTTTTATTTTTAAAGAATTAATGTCCTCTTTCTACATATTTATTAGGTGTTGCACATCTTCATGTCATCGCATTGCTATTAAATTCCTCATTTATAAATTTTGACCAATAAAAAATGTAAATATTGATTATTGAGTCTAAAATGAAGAAGATGGATCATTGTTGTACGAGCATTTTTCCTAGGAGGTTTAAGGAAAAACAACATACACTTTTAGAGACTTAGGCTACTTATATTTAATTACTCTATGACATTGGAGAATTATTTCGTTAAGACTTTAGTAGTATATCTTTACAACTAAAGCTCACAAAAGTGTATTAACATATTTGCCAATATCTAAGAAACTGTTGGCTTATAAAAATATATATTATACAAAAGTTTTTTATTTTTAATAGTACTACAATTTTGCAATTATAAGTTATTTAGTATCTCAAATAGTTGCTGAGATACGGAAGTTTCAGCTTCTGTAAAGTACCCTAAAATTCATTTTCATGGGAAAATGAAAATAGCCAGTTTATTTATAATCTTAATCAATGCTTAGATACGAATTTTAATCAAAATGGTTAGAACCAATTTTGAGAAAATCAATTTTTTCTCTTTTCGACCTTACTTAAACTACTCTTAATTTTAAGTATAACAGATACACAGACAGACGGCATTGCATTGCGGCATATGTATATATATATATATACATATGCCTCAATGCAATGCCGTGTGTCTGTGTATTTGTTATACTTAAAATTAATATTATATATATATATTTGCGTATGGATTGAAATTTATTGTATTTATAAAAACATGCTTCAAATAAAATATTTGTATGTATTATAAATATACCTACATATTTGTAATGATAAGTAATTTCATATCTCAAATAGTTTAGGAGATATTATAAAAAAAGAGAATTTTTGCATCAGACCGGAGCCCTTATAGTCATTTTGCCGAAATATTGAGAGTAGCCATTTTGTTTGAAATATTTATAAATATTTAGAAATGAAATTTAATCAAAATAGTTATAGCCGATATTAAGACAATTGATATTTTCTCATTTTTTTCAGTAAAATACTCTTAATTTTAGGGTTGGATATCCAATTCCAAAAGTCCCTAGGGGAAATCCTACAACCTTATAAAAACACAATCTTAGCACTATTTTTAGTTATGAAATCCCTCCAGTGTGCGCACGGACTAAACGTCAAGCTTGACCGGTCCGGTTTACCAAACGACGGTGAGGCCGTCATCATACATCAGGCCGGGTGCACTAAAAGTGTTTTTTCAAGTATTTTCCCAATCTACCCCCACGAAAATGCGAGTACATTATCATTAAATTCTTTTAGCCTTATCTTTAGTCAGCACCACCTCTCATTACCCGCTACGCACATTACGCTAATGTGTTAGGGATGAGGAAAGAAGGATATATAGTAGGTGTATCCACATTTGCGTGGAGGGGGAGTGAAAGACCATATATGTAAAAGCATCATCAGTACACCTGGACGGGGTTCGAACCCCCGAGCTCCCCATCATTAGCAGTCTTAGTCTATTGCAAGAGTAGCTCCTTAAACGATGTGGCCACCGACACGAGTAAACAACCATTTTAGTAGGTATACCGAACTAATGGGCCCAAGGCTCAGTTCCATCTATGAAAAAAACAAATTGGTCAAGATTAATGCCTTTACTTTCACAGTGATAAATTATCGGTCAGAATACTAGATGTGGTGTTTATTATAGTATCCAGTTTGCTTATCAGTCGGATCAAAAGTTTAAGTTGAATTCCACTAAATAGAAATAATAAAAACTTACGTTCTCGCGTATCACTAACGTAAAAATACTATGTTTACGTTACGTTCATGGGGGGGGGACATTATTTATATAGGACATTATTTGCAGTCCAATTTTCTAAGGAAGAGCTTTTTTGAAAAACCTTTTGTTTAATTGCCAACATTGAAAGTATTTTACTATTTTATTAGTATGATTTCATAGTTATTGTTGTAATTGACGGTTGCAGATCACATGACTTGAAGTATGAACACGTGAGAATAGATTTAGTACTTTTATATCTGTCAGTTAAGGTTATTCTTATGGAAATAGGAGTGTACATATACGTGAGGAATTATTTGGCAATAGCCCATATAGCTAAAGTCCTACATACACCCTTCGATATGTCACAGGAGGACAACTTTATAAACCAATAGGTTTTAAAATGTCTGTCCTGCCAGTGGTATGAAATCAGGGGGAGCATAAGCAACCTTCGGGGACTGGCGCTAAAATAAGAACATTATATATATCATATAATGTTATAAATAAAACTCAAAAACACATGCGTTAATACATAATATCATTGTTAAAGCTATATTATTAAATATATATTTAAAATTAATGTTGTATTTTTGTAAATTTTATATATAAAAGAAGAAAATTACAATAATGTTTAACTCTCACAAAAACATAGCTTATTAGAAAAAAATAACAAAAATATTGTAAGGCATTATTTTATATTTATTGTATTACAAACTTAATGATCAGGCTACTTACTTATTTATTAATACTGTGTTATTTTATTTTAAACATACGGCGGCAATGAGTCAGACGTATGACATCACGACTGGCACCGTTTGGTATTCACAACATCCTAGATAGTACCAGTTAAAACTCTCGTATCTCAGAAAATAAACATTTAAAAAAATATTCGGGACATAACACTACGCAGCAGGAACTAATTGAGGAATGCTTGAAGGGTATCCGACCTGTTTAACTTTGATTAAAAAAAATAAAAATTACAGCTGTTGCGAAAATGCAACAGCACCAGTTGCAGAAATTTAATATGATCGTGGAATGATTAAGGTGAGGTTGAAGGAGACGCGAGTTAAATAGTGTTTTTAAAGGGGTTTTTTTGTGACCTGATGGTCTAGGGGTAAGGTGTCGGACTTCTGTGCTGGGGGTCCGGGGTTCAATCCTCGGTCTCGGCACAGATTTATATGATCACCAAACCCTTCCTTCACCTCTGATCAAGACATCTTGTGAATGTGGGGAATGCCAGGCCTCCACCGTGGTTCGGATTCCACGTTAAACTGTAGGTCCTCTATTTCATCTCAACAATCACCCTACAATTACACATTAGCGTAAGTGCTTATAACCAGAACGGGTAGTAATACGCGGTGCTAACAATAATAATAATTGAAGGTTTTTATTATGGATTTTTTTTTTGTGATCAAAATAAATAAAATATTGTTCCAGTAAAAAGCTAGAGTATAATTTTATTCACATGGTCCTCCACAGAATGGTCAGCCAGTGATAGCGTTATCCTCTCACAAAGCAATAAAGGACGGAACAGACGCTGTGAGCCTGGGAGACCATCACCAAGCGTCGCTCTTGTTTATTTTCGTCTCTTGACGCGAGCCCCAGCTACAATGACAACGCGGTTTGAATAACACTTTTAGAAAACACAAATATGTTTAATCAGCGGTCAACATTAATTATAATCGAGTAATTTATCATTTTATATGTAAAGATACTATCTATATAATGTTATAACTGCAGATAACATAACTTGACGTTTGAAATAAGTTTTAGTAACTTCTGTAACTAACAGAAACCGCTTTATTATTATAGCACGTCTTCTGATAAAATTAGTTTCATTTCTTGATCTGACCCTCGTTTATAGATGAATCTTGACATAAAGAGGATGAGATGTAAATCACGATCAGGATAATAATATCCTCAACGGTGAACCAGAGGTCTAAATGAGAAGATCAAATAGTCAAGAATTCAAAACCTTAGCTTAGTTGGTAGTGTGTCTGCCAACCGAGCTGAAGGTCCAGCGCTCGATTCCCAGCATGGCTGAGAAATGTATAATTTGTGGAATATGGGTTTCCTTTTTGGCAGTGATGAATTAACGGCAGGGAGTTAGGTGTTGTGTCTGTTCTAGATTGAAATAGTTTATAAGTTGTGTGCTGATATAATCAGTCGGTTAAGAAAGTGCATGTTAAATACCTCAAATAAATGAAAAATTTAAAGAAATGGTTCGGTAGTTTTACTGCATTGTTGGCTTGTGACCTACTAAGGGCCGGTATTATGACTGCTAGATAAATATTAATCTGGTAGATAAATATTTATATCTGGTGGATAAGTTAAAAGTGCGTCTTATGACTGTTAGATAGCATTTATCTGCCAGATAAAATGTATTTATCCATCAAATTTTTATTGGGAGGTTTAAGTACCTGATAACTTCTATCTGGAAGTTAAAATGGATGTTGACATAGTGACGCGTTGTATTTAATGAGGTTTCACCAATCAGAATCTGTTTTTAGTTTAAAATCTTGGTTCACGTGTTTGGTAAACACAGGCCCAGGCTCTAACTATTTAAAGTTAGAACATTTAATTCACAATTTTATATAAACTGACAAACTATTTGTATAGTTATATTTATATAAGAACAAATTATCAAAATGTGAGTACAATGAATTAAATTTTGTAAACATTATACCCAAATAATGCCCACATTTTGGCATACACCGAAATTAGCACTTGCAAGAAAACTTTGCTTTTGCGCCCACGTGACCATAGATAAAAGTATAGCACGTGACACCATCTGTTTCCTCGCACTCATTTAGCCGCCATTATTTAACAAATGTTGAGCGTTCTCACCACTCGTGTTAACTTGATCTGTGCTCGCTAGGTTGTAGCACTATCAGCAGGGCCTATACGCACTCGCGCACCAGTAAAAAAGTATCAACCTGGCATGTTCTGAATAAAAAAATATTTTTCCTACAGATAGTTAACTGGCAGATTAATTCAATTCACAAGACGCGCAAAACATTAAAGTGGCTGATAACTTATATCTGGTAGATAACTTTAACCTCCGGTAGTCATAAGACCGGCCCTATAAGAAGGTGAAGGCGTAGGCGTCACCTAGAGCCTATTAAAGAAATAAAAAGTCTGTTGGGGATGAGGGTGCCTTAAGCCTATCTATCTTCTATCCTATATATTATTATTTCTGTTGTCAAGATCCATTTTTCTCAACTAATACAAAGCCTACAGTAATGAATACAATATCAGTGATAGGATTTTTTTACCGACTTCTGACATAGCATACTCAGTTTACGTTAAAACACATTTTTTGTTTTAAATTTAAGTTAAAAGGAAAATTTAATAACACTTTTGTATCAATTACAAAAAATAAACTCTCTTTGCTATTTTGTGTATACACTTCATTGAGTATTTAATTTAAAAAACCAAACAAAAGACTAAATCTTTTGGGGGGTGGGGAGGAAGGTTGAATGTGCGAAAGTTTCGCAAGGGTTTACTGGTCTTAAATATTAATAAAATTAAGAGTTTGTTTATCTGTTATGAACATCACGCGATATCTACGATGCAGAGGGCTGAAATTTTAAAATGTCTAGCCACTATGCGCAAAATGTGCACCTCAAAGTTAGAATTTTAAATTTTAGACAAAAAAAGTTTATGGGTTAAATAGTTAATTACAGTTATAGCTGAATCTAAATATCATGTTCTTTAAATTGAAAAATGACACCTGTAAACGAGAATCTAACGCGCGACCTTTGGCTTAGAACGCCAATGCTCTCAACACTGAGCTATCCAGGAATCGTCCCGTTTACAGGGTCATTCTTCACTCATATTTTATGGCAAAGTCTGTGATGGGCGTGCTGAAATCGTCAGATACCTAAGTTATAAAATAAGATCACGAGATTTCAGATAACGCATATGAGTATGATATATAGGGGTGTATACAATATATCGCATGTCCGTTACATCACGTGTCCATTACATCGCGTTTTGTTGTATAGATACATTGCAGGTCCATCACGTCGCGTTTCCCCCACCTCTCTACGCACAGTAACCTTACTCTGACGTACAACCAATAGGAATGAAGGGGCGTGTGTATACAATTACATCGCGTTACAAATAAATCGCGCGTCCATTACATCACGTTTTGCTAGAATAGTGTGCCTGACACTCAGCTCAGACTCTCTCTCTCTCTCTTTGAAGGTAGGGCTGGTTGAAAGGATAGCGTGCCTGACTCTCACCTCAGGGCCAGTTTCATAGTCAAATTTAGTACGCCTCAAGAATGGAATGGGCCGTTCTCTCATAGGAAACAAATTAAAGTTTTTTAAGGACATTAGATTTCTGGCAAGTTAGACACTCTTTTTCCTCTTCCAAGGGGAGTCAGTTGACTCTTCATTCCTATTGGATGTACGTCAGAGTAGGGTTAGCTGTGTATAGAAGAGAGGGGGAAACGCGACGTGATGAGCCTTCAATGTATCTTGTGATGTAATTTGCCACCCTACCTTGTATTTCCCTATTTTTTTTACTTTTGTGAACAATTTCCTATTTTGATTTCGCGTGAAATCTTCGAAGTTCGTCAGCTGGTCACCAGCCTGACTAATGACAATGTTTACATATATTTAAATAAATAAAAGGACGGAAGAAACAACGTAAAACATCGTTTTAAATAATTTAAATAAGGAATTTTGATTTAAGGAAGAACACTTACCTTTTATTAAGCATATTAATTATCCTTTTAAGAAGTGTGATCGACTCTGTGTTTATTTTGAAGGTCGGCCATGTTTGTTTTAACGCATGGGAGTGCTATCAAACGAGTGAGTAGTGAACCTCGTGATTTGGAAGGGAAGAAGGAAGGAAGAAAAAAACGAGCGCGATTTTTAATTTTGACAGAAGGAAATAGACATTTAATTCACTATAAAAAACATTATTCATATTCAATTGGCTATATTTAAATACCTATATTGAACCTAAATTTCATTTTTATTCTCTCCCTAGTCTATAGCCAACAATTCATTTTCGTTTTATTTATATATAGTTTGTTTTCTCTTTGGACTTGGAATAGAACCTTTTTAAATTTGAATAAAGATTGGAAGGTTTTGAATAGTAGTGAATCTTCTTCCGGGGTTGGTGGTCCAACATGGAGCCAAATGGATGTGGGCTCCCAATTCCAGTTATTTAATAGTGGTTCAAAGATGGAAGATTAAAGTGAAAGAATTAAAAAAAGGAAGCTAAGAGTGTGGGTGAGAGCTACAATATTTATGCTCAAGTAAATTGTGTAAGAATTTGAAGTGAAACACATTTATGAAGATGGTATTTCAGTATGGACTAATTATACATGGGTGAGGTCAAACCAACTCTTCAACTTTGATTATTGTAATCATTTATTTTCTCTTTCCCAAATAAGTCAGAACTTATTTACTTCAAGAAGGACAAACTAATACAACAAAATAATTAACGTTATATGTTATGTCTAATTATTGATTTTACTGATTGTATATATATATTTTTCTTTTACTTTGGTTCCAACAATACTGTGCTATACCTTGTAAATTTAGAATTATAATTAACCGGAATTCCATAGGTAGGATTTGGATGTGGACAATAGGGAAACAACAATAAATTCACAAAAGTGCCAACAATGGTTATTTCATACATTCATTTTTATTTGTAGCCTAAATTATATTTTTCTTCAACAATCTTTTTTTTTTTATCTATATTGGTCATGGTTTTTTAAGCTTTAAGTTCACCCAGAGGTCCCGAGGTTGAGAGTCGTCGTGCCACTGAGTGGATAGCCGAGGTAAAGTTTTTTTTATGACTATTATTTTTCCCCTAGATACTAGGGGTGGCGCCCAACTAAAACACAAGTATATAGGTAAAGAGAATACACAGATATCTCTTAAATGAACCGAGGTTAAAAAGATTGATATATTTTCCCGGTCAAAGATTATTATATATTAAATATACTATATTATATATTTTTTTGTATACTGTAAAAGTAAATATAGTATTTTTATTACAATCTATACCAAAAAAACGCGATGTAATGGACACGCGATGTAGTGGTGGTCTTCCGATATTTAGATGTGGCTATAACCGTAATTAACAAATAAATATAATAGCTCGGCTATTTAATCCATCATGTTATGCGCATTCGTAAAGTTATAATTGTACTATTGGCACCATAAAGCCCTCCTTAGTCATAAATGGCTGCGTTATCTGATAGCTCGTGATCTTAATATATCGCTCATATGTGGCTGATGATTTCCGCACGTCCATCATAGACTCTGCCTTAAGATATGAGTGAAGAATGGCCCTGACCATGGGAGGATTCCTGGATAGCTCAGTGGTCAGAGAATTAACGTAATAAGCCAAAAGTTCCGGGTTAGATTCCCATGCCCAGGTACTATTTTTCAATTAAAATATATTTTTTTTTTAAATTCATTAAAAACTGAGTCAGAAGAAATAAAATTAAGAGATTTTGTTTCTGTTTGTTTGAAGAAAAGAAAAGCTTTGCTCGCCGTAGTTTTGCTAAAAGGAGCAAAAGTTGATAGCAATTATTACTTGACTCAACCTTAACATTATTTTGGTTAACTTATTCATAATTTTATTGAAAATGAAACTCAAATAAATAAATAGATAAAGGCAATTAGAGAGAAACATCTATCGGTAAAAGTTTCAGATGAATAGTTTACCGCGTAACCGTCTTTAGTTAACAGGCCAGAGTGGTGTTAAACTTGGCAACGGCTCTTGTAGTGACGTCATGAAACTTAACGATCGGCTGGATCTTATGGAAAATTGTGTGAATATTTACAGTTTTGTTAATTTAAAAACCGATGAACTTTGAACGATACTGCCAATTAATTTAAACATGTTTTACATAAAATATGAAACAAAAATACTTTAAAGGTTGAAAAATACAACAAATAACATGAAACAATAATTTTAAAATACATTTTCAAGATAAGGATTATGTATTCAAAAACACGATTATAATATTAGGGTGAAAATTACAAAAGGGCACTGGCTCAAAGCCTAGAAATAGCATTCATTGGGGCACCAATACAAAGATCTTGGGTTCAATTACTACGTGTAGGTGTAGTTGTTTAGCAAATATTTTAATAAAATTAAGAGTGTTCATTATTGGATTGCTTTGAACACTTACCGGCCTTGGTATTTATAAATTTGAAACATTATTTTTGTAAAGTGTTTAAGTTTTCATTTTTTCTGAATAAGAATCTTCACTTTATAGCTTATTGTTTCTATACTTGATAAAGTTGATAAAAAGTATATTTCAAAGCGTTAACGAACAAACAAAAAAAATTCATGCAAGGAATTATCACAGAAACAGTAATTGTTAGTAAATTGATCTAGATCTGGATCCTTACAAATGTATTTGTAGGCCAAACATAGGAAAAGTATTTTATAGAACCGTGTCCTACTACCCATTCAGGCTATACGCGTACGTAGGCCTACTAATTACGTTAATGGTTTTAGGGATGAGGAAGGTTATATTTATAGGAAGTGTACTCGCAATTGCTTGGAGGGAGAGTGGCAAACCATTATGGGAGAAAAAAAACAGTACACACGACCGAGATTCGAACCTTAATCTTCCCGTATTTGGCAATCTAGTTTAATGTGAGAGTAGCATCTTAGACCATGAGACCATTGAAGCGGGTGCACAGGAAAAGTTGATTCTGATTTTTGTGCCGAAGAAACTTGTTTTCCAACTTTACTGTTACTAAAATTTTCATTATTTTACGTCCAATAACTTTAATCCTCAAGACGGTTGTTGATGGACTAGTTAGTTAGTCTTCCTCTGGTAAGATTATTAAAATATCTAGAATCTGTATCATTCCCAACTAAAAAATCAACTCAACCACTGCATTCCAAACGAACAGACAATTTGTAGAAAGTAAAATCACAAATGTACAAAATTGATGATTCTGTAATCGCGTCAGATGTTAGTTGAATATCACTAATAACATAGTTTTCATCTATTGTATGTTTTATTATATGAACCAAAACCTAATGCAAATAGAAGAGTGAACCAAGCAAAATATCAAACCAAGTAAATAACAAGAGAAGCAAACATCCTGCACAGTAGAACAAAGTGAACTAAATAAAGCTTGATTCACATGTTCGCAGAAAATAAGAAATAAAATCTGCTTGAGTGGCGCAGCATTTCCTTCGCTGTATGTTGACCCATGATGCATTGCAACGCTAACTTATAACAGCTGATTATCAACATATTTTATATTCTAGTGGATAAACCTATATTTTAGATCAATCTCCCGATGGATGTTTTCAAATTAAAATGTTGTCTCGTGGCCCAATCCAATACATCGATACACACACTTTACATTAACGGGTTATTTCAAATCTCACTAAGGGAAAACTAAGATGTCTACTGGCTTCTGGCTGTAGAGAACACGAGTTGTCAAATACGCGTGCGCACTGATTTGAAGGGGCTGGTTAAGAAATGTTATTGGTTCTCCTGTGCCAAACATATCGGGCAGAGCGGACAAAGTAGAGATTAGTTGAACTTTATCGGAACATTTCGAGCCGATAAGGTGGAATTTTTGTGATAGGTTTAGAGCTCGTCACATGACTATGTTTCTGTTCTGCGCTAGTTTTTCCGGCGAACGATTGCATCCACAGTAAATCAGCAATACTGCACGTGGCTGTGTTGTCGACCGGCTTCAACGTGGTGTTGCCAACATTCCAGCCTGTAACTAAATTATTATTATTATTAGCACCACGTCTTACTACCCGTTCGGGTTATACGCACTTACGCTGTGTAATGGTAGGGTGATTGTGATATGAAATGAAGGACCTACAGTTTAACGTGGAATCCGAACCACGGTGGAGGCCTGGCATTCCCCACATTCACAAGATGTCTTGTCAGAGGTGAAGGAAGGGTTTGGTAATCAGATAAATTTGTGCCAGGACCGAGGATTGAACCCCGGCCACCAGCACAGAAGTCTGACACCTTACCCCTAGGCCGCCAGGTCACCCTGTAACTAAAGATGGCTGTGCTTACAAGTGAAGGGATGTATTAGTTAAGGCTTTAATTATTATATTGAATTAAAAGCAAAAGTACCTGGTGTTGCCCGTAGTAGCCACGCAATGGATTTGCTTCAGAGAGATAAAATAAACTATTCATTTAATTTCTTCCTACCCAGTTTCCTCATTTAAAAAAAATCATCTTCGAATTTGAAAATTCCTGCTTTGAGATGCACATGTTTGTGCACAGGGGATATTAACATTTAAACCAAACGGAAAATTTTCCGGAAACAGTCGTAAGATTTAAAAAAAAATCTCATATCTCTAAACGATTATGATACTGTCGGGGTTCGAATATATCTGGTGTACTAAGGGTGGCTTTTGTTTGATGCTTTTTTCCCTTTCCATTCATACAAATTAAATTACACTTCCTCTAAATTTCACCCCACTTTTCTAATATCCTATTCGAATAAATGTGAGGATAAGTAAGACGCGGTGAACACACACAAAATTGGAGCTTTTAGGATAAATCTAGTGCCCCTTTGTTATAGTTGGCAATCCCACATTCATTATTTAAATGCTCTGAAAAAATCTTAAAATAACAACTAAACCATAGATTCTTAAAGAGAAGGAAAAAAAACCTATAACACTAAAACAATACGAACAAAAAAAACACATTGTCTTTGTTTTGCGAGTCTGAAGCGATGGATTTACTATAAACACTAATCGTATTTATTTGTAAAGTTTGTTACCTTAGGATATCCGCTCCTCGCCAATGGGTAGACTTCCAGGAATAACTTGAGATAGATACAACGGCGGTCACTTCAGGCACTTGACGGTCTAAATATCTATCTCTCGGCGTGAGCTACGCGCTGCCTCGTCAGTCATTTGTTCACATAGATATCGTTGGATATCGGTAATATACGGTGCTCATCCCGGTGGCTCAGTGGATAGTATGTTGGACCCACATGTCTATAAGACCCTGGTCCTATCATATCCATGTCAGTATATCAGTGGATAGAGTGTTCGACCCACATGTCTATAAGACCCTGGTCCTATCATAACCATGTCAGTATATGAGTGGATAGAGTGTTCGACCCACATGTCTATAAGACCCTGGTCCTATCATAACCATGTCAGTATATCAGTGGTTAGAGTGTTCGACCCACATGTCTATAAGACCGTGGTCTTTCCTATTCATCCTCCTAAAAATCTACGCAACTGTTTTCCCTCCGATAAGAGGAGCACTAGCTGTCAGATCTTGTGGAACCATCCCCAAACACCGGGGCCCTCTAGAACAAATAAACTGAGCCGAGTGAGTAGCTGCAGACGATACTTCCCTCTCCCTTTCACTATAGCTATCTCTTTCTCAAATGAAATGTGTTTAGTAAAACATGAGGTGAACCTTAAAGATGGGTTCATGATAACCTTCCCAAGCCCACCTCCACCTTTCACCGCCCCCCCCCCCCTCCACTAAAATAAAACTATATAAGAATTAAGAAGACCAAGACGTAATCATTTTCCCATTAATTTATTCTTGTGATATCTGGGGGGAATGGGGCTGGGTATTACAAACAATCTTAATAAATAACGATACTAATGTTTCTACTTTCTCTTTATCCCTCGAAAAGATAAGTATTGTTACTGTCGAAAAAAAATCAAACTTGAGTTATTTGAAATCGAAAAGGTTGTTTTTGCGATGCCATCTGTCTGTATCTCAGCGTAGAGCCTAAATCATTTGACCAATCAGGTTTTTAAACTTGGTATCTTGGGTTTTCATATCGTCCCCTGGAAGTATTTCTGTAAATAGATTTGATAACCCTAAGATCAAGGGTATTTTACTTAAGGGCAAAAAAGAAATAGATCCAATTTTCTTAAAATTCGCTTTAACAATTTTGATTAAATTTGTATCTAAGCACTATTTAACACGCAAATAAAATTACAATTCTTATTATTCTATGAAAATGATTTTAAAGCAAGCGCGAATTTAGGTAGAATATTCGATTTTTCTTTAGACTAATGGAAGTGGAGGATGAGGACTGTGGTGGTGACCAATGAGGTTGTGAGACCAATTAGATTTTTATTTTGCATTTTATTGTTAGGTTGGGGGAGACTAAGAGTTGGCAGTGGGCATTGGTCAAGGAAATTAGCAATAAGGACACGTGTCAAGGAAAATGATGCCTACCAAAACATGCAAATGTTTTTTCATTCAATATGTGTGTGTGTGTCCTCTTTAAGATTGCTAAGTTCGTGCTTGTTTTAAAGGTAAATTGACACATACAGAAATTTTAAAATTGGATCATATTTTTGTAACTATTTGAAATATTAAGTAACTAATCATTATAAAGTTGAAGTACTATTAAGAATAAACATCTTTTATTTGAAATATAATTTTATATAACCAATAGTTTCTGAGCTAAAATCAAATATATATTTTTATGGAGCTATTTGCCTATTGAAATTGATTGCTATGCTCTTGTCCGCTTCAGTGGCCGAAAGGTCTAAGGCGTCACTCTCGCGAATACTGGGACACTAGGTCGGGTCTACTGGGGGTGGTTTTTTACTAAATGGTTTCCCACCCTACTTTCATGGAAATGCGGGTGGATTACCTCTAAAACGCTTCTTCGTCCTGCCGCATCAGAGTGATTATCACATTTGCGTAAAACCTGAGCAGTTAGTAAGACGCGATGATAAAAGTAAATAAATACACGTTATGCTCTTTGGTGGACAAAGATATACCTCTTCCTCTTTTCTCAATGGTTCCGTAACATTGTGTATTATCTAATTTGTGCTCTTTGGTGGAGTGTTTTTTCAACATTCTACGTTATTTCGTTTCACAAATATTAATAGTATTTGGTAACTTGATTACAAGATATTTAACTTGTACTTTCTGAATCAACTGATTATATAAATTAACTTAATTACAGGATATTTAACTTGTACTTTCTGAATCAACTGATTATATCAACACATCTAATTCCAGGCTATTAAACTTGCACATTATCGTATAATACCAACACACGTCTCACAAGCTAACTTAATTCCAGGACTTCTAAATTTATCTTGTGAATCAACTCAGCCAATGACTTACAAACTAAACTAATCCCAGGATGTTTAACTTGGATTTTTTGAATCGAATAGTTATATGAACATACGACTTACATTTTAACCTAATTCTCAGATATTTCTAACTCAACTTATTATATCAGTACACGACTTACAAACTAACTTCATTCCATGATGTTTAACTTGCACTTTCTGAACCAATTAATTATATCAACAAAACACACGCCTAAAAACTAAGCTTAATTCCAGGACATACACAGCATCCAGTCTCCTGAACGTAGCCTCATCAATGTGAAAGGTAAATGCCCCAAAATACCCCCAAGAACGAATTTTAAATTAATATTTATAAAAGGTATGTTAAAGTATTCCTCTAAAAGACACGTACGTACCAGGTACACGATGTTGAAGATTTTTGTGTGTTTTTCTAGTGCCCCCTGCACCACCGGGAAAGCCCAGCCTGGCACCAGGGACACCCCAGAACCAGCCTGACCTCGTCACCATCAGATGGGAACCCCCTATCAACGATGGAGGCGCGCCCGTCACAGGTACTGCACTCTCTCTTCTTCGGCTGACCGCTAGAAGACTATGATATTTCCGTAAACTTGATCAGAATATTGTCACCCGAGAATGCAAGTGTTTTATGTCCAATCTTGTGTATAAAACCAATGTTACTAGATGACAGCTCGAGCTTGTATCTTCTTAAGTAATTATATAGTAGTCTCAATTTCACCGCAGGTAAATCATATGCATTCTAAATAAACGTAAACACCAAATATCTCAAATTTAACAATTTTGGAGATATAACCCTTGCATTGGCGGCTGAAATTAGTGGGGGTGCTGCTCCAGAAAATGTTTAGCCTTTGTTTTAAAATTGTATAAAAGGAAAGAAAAAAATATGTATAAAAAGAAAATTTATTCAGGAAATTGATAAAATCTTAACAAAAAAAACAAACATTTTTTACTTACTTTAACTTAAATTGTTACAATTTAAGCTTGATTTATTCATTTCAAAATGAAATCCATTCTTCTTGTTTTAATTTTCGCAAAATGTTCAATAATATTCTCCTTGATCTCTGGATGACAATTGATGAAATTTTTCTCCATTGAAAGTATTGCAAGTGCAGTCTTTCTGTTAAATAAAAGAATAGAAAAAAAAGAATCAAATAGAATAGCTGGAGACAAAATAATAATCTAATTCAACACTCTTCTACACTTTATAAAATTCAAAAATATGCTACACGGTTTTTAAGCACAACACACGCTGAGTAAAAAAAAAAACTTCCTTCCAACATCACGCCAGAGCCGTCACTGCGAGAGCAACAGTGCTCTCTCTACCGCTTATTCCCGCTTTCCTCCCCACCGCCCTCCTATGTGCGCATGCGCACAGTAGTCAAACACCACGTCGCTAGCACTGTGAAGCGCACAGTTCCATACAAAGATTTGTGTATATTTTTTATAAACTGGGGGATGGCTACTGAAGTAAGGAATATATATTTTACTACAAAAATAAAGAAAGAATTAAAGAAAAAAGGACTTATTATATTAAATGTTATCAATAATATCAGGTGGAAATAGGGGCTTCTGCAGTTCCACAGTGCCTATACACGAGCCGCCATTGAACACTTGCATTCTTGGATGATGATATTACATAAGGACGCAAAACCTTAATTTGTGTCTGAAATTTATTTGAGGAAATAGAGGACACGACCTCTAATGACCTTGACCTTGATCAAAATATTACATAGGTACGCAAGACCTTGATTTTGTGTCTGAAATTTATCTAAGGAAATAGAAGACACGGCCTCTAATGACCTTGACCTTGATCAGAATATTGCATAGGTATGCAAGACCTTGATTTGTGTCGGAAATTTATCTGAGGAAATAGAAGACACGACCTCTAATGGCCTTGACCTCGATCATAATATTACATAGGGACGCAAGAGATCACAAGAATCTCTGTCCATGAAAAATTATCTGGGGGAATAAAAGGGCACATCGTCTACTGGTCTTGACCTCAAGAAACAGCTCGAGAACTAATTCCATTTATAATTTGTATTGAGTTTTTCAATTAAAAAAGTTTGACCAAGGACATTAGCTCTTAGCTTAGCCGCTAATATAATTGAAGATCATTTATAAATAACATTATTAGCTAACACAAAGCCTTCTATCAATTTATCTTTTTATAATTATTACAGACATGCTCTATTAACTCTAATCTGTAGATGTAAGCTAATGTAAATACATAATAATTAACTAAGATCCCCTGACCTTGATAAACGACCTTGACCTTTGTTTGAAGGCTATCTGGTGGAGCACAAGCGCACCGGGTCCCCGCACTGGGTGCGTTCGACTCCGAAACTTGTGACGAAACCCGAGCTGACCTTGAGTGGTCTAGAACCCGGCTGGAGGTACCAGTTCCGGGTGAGCGCTGAGAACTCGGCGGGGATGTCGGAGCCCGGAGAGTTGTCGGAGCCTCTCACGGTGACCTTGTACAGGTCAGGGGTCAGCGTGCCACACTTCATGTTGGAACTCAAGGACACCACCGCCTTGGAGAACGAGAAGGTAGCAGTATAAGATTGGTTGTGGTGCTAAAGGCCACCGCCTATTGGAAGGGAGGCTATTTGAAAACCTATTTGTAAACAACCAAATTATACCCAATCATAAAGCTAGTTTTTAAACTATGAAACTTAAAATGTAAGCTTTGTTTTTAAATATAAGGGACAATTTGATCATTTTCATCTCAATTTTGAAGTGAGCTATATTTTGAAATTTAAAAAAAATCCTTTCTTGAATAACTTAAGATTTTTGTAGGTCTGAAAAGCGTTTCGGTGCTCCAGTAATTGGACCCCTAAACACAAATTCTACTAGTGAACAAGAGCATATCAGGAGCGTACCAAAAGGGGAGGAAGGGTGGAAACCTCCATCATCCTCCCTTGAAAGCATTACTAGCATGTACACTCACTTTAACTTGAAAGGCAATAGTCTTACCTTGGCGGCTAACACTTTAACCTTATTTTATAAATTGCACCATAGTGGAACCATACAAGGTAAGCTACAGTCTGTTCACGGTTGGAATTGTTTTCTGAAAGGCCCTTTTCCCTATCCAAATCTATTATATAGTAGGATATTGGTAGGAAATAAGGACCTTTCAGAGAGAAATTCCTACCGTGAATGGAGTATACCTTTCAGGATAGATGTAGGTTATATGCAATGCGTCTTGACACACACATATATGCTATCAGCTTATTCACATTAATTAGCTGTGAGTGATGAATGTTAAAATATTTGGGAAGCTTATCAACACTTTACGAATTCATATTATTCCCTTAATAATAGTAATAATAATAATAATAATAATAATGGATTTTCTGGGCAACATCATTCTGTAGCTCAATTTTGAATAAATATTAGCTAATACTAATGTACCGTAGTCCGGGAGACGCCTAAACATACTAATCGGGCATCCTTTCAAGGCCGTAGCCAGCCATTAATTTCAGGGGGTTTGGTGGGCACATCTCCCAGTTGCTGGAAGCTAGAAAAAATTCTAAATGATATTTCTAGACGCTCTCTGAAGTGTTATTTATGGTAAAATAACCCCCAAAATGCAGGAGGCTAGGAAAATTTCTTAATATGTAACACCTCTAGAAGATCTCTGAAGTGCCTTTTTTATGGTAGCACAGTCCCCTAATTTGTATTTATATCTCAATCATGATATTGTTCGAACCATAAATAAAACCATATATATTTTGTTCATAAAATTTCGCGGGGTTTTGAACCCCCAAACCCCCCGGCTACGGCCTTGCATCCTTTAAGCGGAGGTTCTTCCCATGTCTCGATAAGATAAGGGGATGATGAGAGAGAATATGACGAAGTGGAGCCAATAAAGATCTTAAACTAACTTAAACCTAATTAACTAAACCCTGGGGACTATTGGAACTATTTCCTTTTTGAGAAAATCCCCCAGAACCACCTGGGACCTTTAGATCAGCAGCCAGGGCCTTTGACCACTATACCACGAGGATGGTTATCTTTTATTCGTTTTGCATCGCGTCTTACTACCTGTCGAGGCTAAACGCATGTGTACTAATTACACCAGTGAGTTAAGATTGAGGAAGGTTGAATTCAGAGGAAAATTACCTGAATTTTCGTGGAGGAAGGGTAGAAAATCAATTTGGAAAACCACCCTCAATAGAACCTACCAGGATTCGAAGTCCTAACTCCCTGTTTACAGCAGTATAGTCCAGTACGAGAGTGGCGCCTTTGATCATGCGGTCACTGAAGTAGGTAAGAGGTTATCATCTTTCCTGAGATTCATTGAGATTCATTGATCATAAAAAAAGGGAAATTTACCTGGCAATATTATCGTAAAATGCTTTGATTGGAAAATGCATATGAGCATTTTCATATATATTTGTCCCCTTAGGTGGAGTTTCTGGTGGCTTTCCGCGGCCACCCCACTCCCAAAGTCTCGTGGTACAAAGACGGGTTTGAGATCTTCAGCAACCGGCGCATGCGTGTGGTGACGGAAGAAGAACAGAGCTCCCTAGTCATCTTCCAGGCCTCTTTCACCGATGAAGGAGAGATCAAGTGCACCGCGACCAACAGGGCGGGACACTCCGTCACCAAGGCCAAATTAAAACTGGAGGGTGAGAGGGGTGAAGGTGGTGAATAAGGAGATCAATATCCACCTGAACAGAAAGATTACAACCAAATACTCTTAATAATTAAGAGTCTTTGGTTAGACATCTGTAACATCAGTACATTTGCTAGCTACTAATTATTAAGAGCCAACAAATATACAGATTTTAAACTTGGTGGGAACTACACACTGTTCGAGTTTCAGGTTACTCAACCTGTAATTTTCTTTTAAGGTAGTTATTTTTCAAAATCTCCCACCTCTCCATTTAACTTCTCTTTCCATACTAAGACCTATCCTAGGTAGAAATTATTAATCGTCTCCTGCCAGCAATAGTGACGCGGTTAATATAGATAAAACACTTAAGAATGAAATACATTGTAAAATGCTTGATTAATAAAATAACAGGTGTGGGTGGTTTCTTTACACTTTTGATTACATACTAATGAGTGCTTCACAACGTGGAGGAAGTTAGCTAGAGAGGTAAAAATAAATAAAGAAATTGTTCTATTAAATGACACTCGAAAAAATTTCAGACCAACTCCTTAGAAGATCGATCATAATCACCTTCGAAAATAACGACTTTCGAAAATAACGACTTTCGATGAATTTGTTATGTACTACTATTGGATAAACCAATTTCCATCCCACTAAGATAGGAAGGTAAGGCGTGGAACTACGCTACCAAGCTGAAATATGATTTAGAGGAAGAATTTATTGGTACAAATAAAATTACCGTTATCGAGGGACGAAAGGATTGTAGTAAAGTGTTGGCAAACATGTACTGACCACGCACGAAGACGATGTTTCAGATCTCCTGATTATCAGCCTACATGGCCAATATGAAGGGGGTTTTATGCTCAAAAAGGATGAAAGGGTGTGGCTGAAGATCTGATGACCTCCATGTAATGACCACTCGCGATGACGATTTTTCAGCTCCCCCGAGTATCCGCTTACCCCGCCAGTATGAGGAGGGTCTGCTGTTCGAAAAGGACGAGGTGATCCGGCTGAAGGTGTCAGTGGCTGGACGGCCTCTCCCGAGGGTCACGTGGTTCCACAACGGCGAGCAGGTGACCTTTGGGGGTCGCTACGAAGTCAACAACACCGACAAGACTTCCTCCTTGCGAGTGATGGAGGCCAGGAGGGCGGACAGGGGAGAGTATCAGGTCAAGGCCACCAACAGATTGGGTGAAGACGTGGCTTCCTTCCTTGTCACCATTACAGGTCAGATATACTTTGTATGACAGAGGGGATGAAGAGGTATTACGAAATAATAATATAAGTTTTGACTAAAATATTGATATTATAGTGATTATTTGAAATACACGCAGATAAAAACGTCCTTACAGGGACTCGATCAAAAAAAATAGACATAGCATGGGGCAAAATGGGCAAGATTTCACAGGTCAAAAATGTCCTTGGGCAAGAGTGAATTCACCAGCATGTTAAAATATTTTTAAGTAACGAGGTTAGGTGGGACTTATGCCCTTGAGGCTACTATGAAAGGTGGTAGTTGGGGGTGGGGGTGGTTTGGGGGTTCAAACACTCCCAAAATTTATTTATTTACAAGATATATAAGCCTTTATTATTGGTTCAAACAATATCAAAATTAAGGCACAAGTACAAATCAGCGGATTGTGTTACCATAAAAAGCACATCAGATAGCTTCTAGAGGTGTTTAATATTTAAAGTTTTTCCT
>CABEEJ010003612.1:2197-48918 GCA_901482245.1 Timema douglasi | reverse complement strand
CCACGTTAAACTGTAGATCCTTCATTTTATCTCACCATCACCCTACCATTACACATTAGCGTAAGTGCGTATAACTCGAACGGGTAGTAAGACGCGGTGCTAATAATAATAATAATAATAATGATTGAGAGGGAACAATCTTCAAGCCTGGCTTGCCTCGACAACTCATGATTGACACCTTTAATTATTATCAAAATATTTTTTAAACATAAAATATCTTGAATAAGTTTTCATTATTGAGAAAGCCAAGCCCATTAAAGTGGCTTACAAGACAAGAGAATGCAGTTTTTTAGTCAGCCCAGATTTATTTATATAGCATTTGGGAACTATATTTCAGTTTGTAGGAACCATAATAAAATGGTTTATTAATTTACTGTACTTTTCCAACTATTCATCCTCATATAATCAATAGCCTATATTAGTTGAATACCATCCAAAATCTAGAGTAAACCTTCTTGTCTAGCATTAGCACCATTTTACGAAAGGCTTTGATATTTTTGCTTGGGATAGTGAATAGAAACTAAACTGCGAAGAAAATTCCCTTACATTTAAATACAATTCTATCAACATCCAAGGTCGTTATCGGTCACTCTTTTTAAGATAACTACCACTTAAGATATAACCTGTAAAAATTATTTTTTTACCAATATTTAAACTCACTAGTAGTATAAGAATAGTATTACTCACAAAATAGAGAGCCCATTATTTCATGTTACTTGTACACTATGTTAAACAAACAAATAGCCCCATCAGGAACAAATGGGAATGCAATCAGGAATGTTAAGGTTAAGCGGTACTACTAAGTACATACCCACAGTATTTAATTATTATAAATAAATATACAGTAAAAAATATGAAGTATTCTAGATTTTACTGTAACAAATTGTATGTTTTGGAGCTAGGGTGAAGGTAAGACAGATTAATTTGAAACATGTCCCCATACAAGAGAAACATATGAGTATCTCTACCCTAAATATATTAACATGCAAGTAGTGTGATATATTTGAATCGGTACAGTTATATTTGCCTTGAAGCTTTTCTTTTTTGTCTACCAAAGGAATTAATAGGCTGTAAAGGAAAGAAGAGAGGGAGATTATTCATCTCTTAGTATCTCGGCATAAGCTCCACATCACTTAATCTCACAGCTATACTTATTAGTAATAATAAATTCATTATAGTGTGATGTTGGTTTGCTTACAGATCGTCCACTCCCCCCAGGTAAGGCGAAAGTTCTGATGACCCTTGGGAAATCAGTTACCTTGTCCTGGACCGAACCGGACGATGATGGAGGCTGTAAGATCGGCAACTACCTTGTAGAGTACTACAGGGTAAGTGCAGTGTCCTCTTGATTGGATCTTAAGGTGCGTATACATTAGGTTAGCTGAGCCTTTGATGTAACATTTAATGTAATTCTCGTCAGTGTGGACGTGGAACGAGCACGCCACGAACAAGCGACGTAATGATGATCTCAGTTCAATTCGGTATTTACGAGTGTGCGCTTTATTTCCATTTAATTAGCTATCTTAGCTATAGTAAATGTCTGATAGCGAAGAAGCCTTAGCCTTAATTATGTGCAGTGGTACTATGTTAATTATAGCCTATTTATTTAAAAAAAAAAACAATGAAAGCCTCGCCAATAGTGGCGTATAATTTTATGCAAAACGGACCGGTTCGGAACTACTGCGAGATTACAAGTTCCAGCACATTAGTGGACAGTATAAAACTTTACCAGGATGTCCCCCACATACTTTGAGAATTTTCTGAATGAAATATAACTGAAAAACTAATTATTTTACGTTTGCAAACAACTTCTGCTTGTCCTACTAATATGGCGATATCCTTCCACGCATCTTCCTTCAGATTCTTTTTATAATAGTTTTTTATCCTTGCCTTCTTGGGGTCCCATAAAACACTATGGTTGTTATAAAATTCTATCATCTGAAGTATAGATTCCTCAAACCATTTCTCCATGCTTGTGAGCACGCAACAAACACGTCCTAACTATAATGATGAATCCCTTTGTGTTCGTTGGGAAAACCGACAGCTGGCGGATCACTGCGAATGGCTCGTAGCGCACTCGCGGGACCGTCCCAATCAGACGTTACATTACATGTTACATTATAGGCTCGGCTCACCTAATGTATACGGGGCTTTACAATATAGTTTACATGCTCCGTGCCCTTGTTCTTGGACTGCATAGCTATTTAGATATTTTGCACACATTCTGATTCCTTAAGCAGACGACATCATTTCAACAAATTGGCAAAGTATTGTTGTCAAATTATGCACCAGTTTTTTTGATAGCTACTTGTTTTTATAATATTCACCATGTTGGTTGACAGTTAGTAGGATGATAAAAGGCTTATAATCAACTCAGAACGTAAAACTTGTCCATGTGTATAGGTCGTTATATTGATTTGTATGGAGGGGAACATATTTCCAGCATTAATAAGACCGATTCTCCCTGGAAGACTTTCTATGAGCCACTACTGGCTTGAATTAAAGCTACTCCAATAATTATCCTCGGATTTTGCTGGCCTTATAAGTGCTACAGGTGAATTTCTCATTCCCTCTCCAGCTGGGTTGGAATGTGTGGCTGAAGGCTGCAACGTGCCGCCAGATGACCACTACGTTGGGTGACCTCATAGAAGGGTCAGAGTACAAGTTCAGGATCAAGGCTGAGAGCCCTTACGGGGTCAGCGATCCGAGTGAAGAGTCTGACGTTATCTTTGTGCCTGATCCTAAGAGAGGGTGAGTTATTCGCTGTAAAAACCTAGGTCATATGCAATGAAGGAGGAGGGTTGGTAGGTCTGAGGGCTGGCATCATACAAATGTTTCCCAGACCCCCTGAAGACAAACGCTGTCACATTTGCTTAGTGCTGTTTAATAAATGGATGTAATTGAAGTAAGGCTCAAATTATAAATAATCCCCATATCATAAAAAAAAATGAACAAAATTTAATAACCAATCAACTCTTTTTAAAATATCTTTTTAACCGATTTCTGCATTTTTCAAAAAGTATCTATCCTTTTATAAGAAGCTTAGATTTTTTTGCGCATATATGTTTGGTTAATGATTATGTTTAAACGAAAAAATACAAATTTCATTTTGTTGGGAGATGAAACAATGGTGTAACTGGAAACAAAGTTATTATTATTATTATTATTAGCACCGCGTCTTACTACCCGTTCGGGTTATACGCACTTACGCTAATGTGTAATGATAGGGTGATTGTGAGATGAAATGGAGGACCTACAGTTTAACGTGGAATCCGAACCACGGTGGAGGCCTGGCATTCCCCACATTCATAAGATGTCTTGTCAGAGGTGAAGGAAGGGTTTGGTAATCAGATAAATCTGGGCCGGGACCGAGGATCGGAAACAAAGTTATTTTAACCCTTATTTTCAGTAGACTAAATGACTTGAGCACAAAATGTATAAATTGGACTATTTATTACTACACCATTTACAAACGTATACATACATACATACATACATATATATATATATATACATACATATATATATACATACATATATATACATATATATATACATACATACATACATATGTGCTTACATAATCACTCCAATCCCATATGGGTTAGGCACAAAACCATGCATATAGCTAAAAAAAAAACAATCTGTACTTAATCCATCCTTACAAACTTTCTCTACACTTCCCTATCTTTGTACACTCCCCTCGATTCAACAACATCCACACAACGAGAAATGCATATAATTTGTTATATACCAGAGGCGGCTGGTGGGTTAATTCCAGGTAATCTAGACTTGACGAGAATGCACCAGTGGACTGTTACCTACCCTTCACTATGTAGTTATCCAAAACAGATACAATAATATAGTGTGTGCATTGACTTCAATGGACAAGTTTGATATTGAATTTGAATAGAATAATTTAATAGATTAGTATCGGCTGGTGAGGATAGCCCTAGTACCAACCCACAAAACACACGCGATATATACACAACGAATCATTTTTCTTCCATGACGAATTATACATTTGATTACTCTATGGTAGCAGTAAGTATAATCATCGAAAGTTTTTGTATAAATTGTTTAGTAAACACATTCGTGTGATTCTATAAAGAGTTTTAATGACCAACATTGCTGTTTTATATTTAATTAGTCTCATTGATGTAACGTATTCATGTGTCTGTCCACAGTCTGATGGAAGCCTCAACGATAAGCAGAAGTATGACCATGGGAGACATGCAAAGTCACAATGTGGATAACAAACACCCCGAATTTACCAGACGCGGTAACATCGGTAAGGAAGAGAAGACTAAATCTCAGTCAACAGGGAAGTTACAGTCCGACAAAGACTCCGGTGAGCCAAAGAATAGGGCCCTACAAGTATCGTCGAACAAAGATTCACCGTCAATAAAAATAGAGAAGGAATCGGATCCGATCATACCAGTCACTGTGATACAGTTTCAAGAAATGCGACAAGTCCACAAAGCAATAGGTAGAGGGACCGTTCCAAATAAGCCAACCGATGCTACTGTTGAGATTGTGAACAAAGAAAACGCTGATATGAAGAGAAGGAAGGTAAAAGAAAGCACAGGTACCACGACAACTAGGAGTCCCTCCACACCAGCTCAACCGCAGAAAGTGTTTAAGAGCCAGAGTACCACCGATACAGTTCAATCTCCGAAGAGAGAACCAGCTGCGGTGGTGAAAGAAGTTCAGTCTTTGAGGACCAACATCAAAAGGAACTCTCAAGGATCAGTTCCCGTTCCTAAGGTTTTGTGTGATAAGAAACCAGAGGGAAATCAAGTGAGCATTGACAGAGAGGAGTTAAGGAAAAGGATAAGCCCGTCTAGAACTGATCAAAGTTTAGTGAGATCATCCACCCTTCCCAGAGAGGATGATGATAGTATTATTCATGGAAGCTCAGAGCTTATGTTGGTTCTTCTACCCGAGAGGAGAGAGTCGCAAGCTGATAGAGGTACTTACAATTTACAGAATATAGCCTCCTCTAGAAATTTCAGGGATGATCCTTCCTGAGGAGGAACATAACACATAAGTTTGTCGCGTGTGCACGTGTGTGGGGCTGTGTGTGGCTGTGTGTGGTTGTGTATGGTTGTGTGTGGTGGTGTGTATGGTGGTGTGTGTGCTTGTGTGTGTTTTTGTTAGGTGATAGAGAGGAAGTACTGATTTTCATGTTTAGTAAATTATCTTACGATTATATTTTGGTTGATTGTTTTTATCCTCGATCTCACTCATTCATACTATCTAAAATAGCTCAAATATCCTAATTTTAAAAAATCATTAGTTTTATGTAGAAATGGCTAAGGTTCCCTTCACATGAGTGAGTATATATCCTTAACAAGAATCTAAAAAAAAGTTTGACTTGTAATAAAATGAATATTGTTGACTTAAAAATTGTTTCATATTATTAATATTTAAAGTCTTCACACCTCTTAGGTCATATTACCAAACTGGAGGACAAATTTTGTGAAACCCTTGTTTTTAAAAATAATATTTGAGTGATCAAGATGAACTTGGAACCAAAATCCAAAATAATAGAACCGGACTAGTTTAAATTATATAAAAAATTAGCATCACTAATCTTAAGTTGTTATTTGTTTTATGGTGATAATAGGATATTCTAACACCTCTTTATAACCAAATATATTATTAAGATATGATATAGCCATTGTTATATTCCACAGGAAGTGACCGTGGCTCAGAGCAACGAATATTGTTCGACGAGAACGAGATCTCCATCCCCCCGCCGATGTCCCTGTCGTCCCCCGAGCTGGGTTCTGGTGATATTATCGTCACCCCACCCCTCCGGAACGCTGTCAGCTCGACGGAGCTCCTGCACGAGAAGGCTATGGCTCGTTTCTACCAGGCGGTGGCTCAGGAAGAGGCGGAGAAGGCTCGTCTGAGACGTCAGAGCATCGAGAGGCGATCGTCCCCTCTCCGTCCAACAAGAATACGTATAAATTCCCTCGAGGTTGGGAGTGGGGATGGGTTAAATATTTTAAAGACCCCCTTTATGGACCCCCTTCCAAGAGAACGGCTGCAGACTCAGCAGAAGAAACAGGTGGAGATTGTACCAAGAGAGAATTCAAGGTCAGCAGTTGCTGAGCTAGAAATAACCACGGGCGTTAGTAAAAAAGTGACAGCTTCCCTTATTA
This sequence comes from Timema douglasi, assembly GCA_901482245.1. Classification (NCBI taxonomy): domain Eukaryota; kingdom Metazoa; phylum Arthropoda; class Insecta; order Phasmatodea; family Timematidae; genus Timema; species Timema douglasi. The sequence goes on along the minus strand of CABEEJ010003612.1, from coordinate 42,748 downwards.
GAGCAGACCCTTTGCAACTTGTTTCTGCCAGGGAAGAGCGTCAGGATTTAGCGAGAACCAGAGATAAGATTGCTTCATTGGAGCAAGTGACGAGAAGAAGTGCTCTTCGGCAATCTCTATCTGAAGAAGAAGAATACGTCGAAGAAGACGACGATGAAAATGTTGAAGAAGAAGAGGAAGATGAAGAATTTGAGGAAGAGGAATCGGAAGATGAAGAGTTGGAAGAAGAAGAGGAAGAGGAAAGTGATAGTGAAGACGAAGAGGAGGAGGAAGAAGAAGCAAGGCGCGAAGATTTCCTAAACAAATTTGAAGATGAAGAAGAGGAAACTTACCACCCTAGAACTATGATTCCATTAAGTTCTCGTCCTGTCGAACAAGAAGAACGGTTAGATTATGGTAGATATGAGGATCTCAACGAGGAAACATATCATCCTCGAAATATGACTGCGATGAGTAATCGTAGTGAATCGTCAGAAATTTTACACCCTGATAAATTTCCAACAATAAAGGTCTTAAGAAAAGATAAACTTGGTGAATACAAGTTGCCTCCAAAGGATTTCGTGCCGAAACCTATTTTGAAGAAAGCACCTCCCGTGGAGTTGTCGCCATCTCTCAATCAGAGAGTGGAATCAGTAGGTAAGAAAACTACCTGGGACATAGTTCGTGCTGATAACAAGGAACAGCCCATACAAGAAAAAGGTTTCACGTCTGTCTCCAAGTCCCCGTCCCCAAGTAAGAGTGAAATAGACGCCGTCGTCCGACGTCCGAAGAAAGACGAAGTGCCACAAACGTCTGGTGGCGTGGCCGAAGATTTTGACTCTGACGTCTCACTGTCGGCAGCTGAGACGGCACGCAACAGAAGGTTGAGGATACGTCAGAAATCTCTCGAGGAAGATTCCGAGGCTAACCTGGCTATAGTTAGTCACTACGGAGATATAATAAGAGAGTACGGGCAAGTTAAGAAGGCCCCCGCGGTTCTGTATCTCAACACCGAGGAACTTAAGGCGGCAGCTTTCTACGAAGACGAACACGCCACTGTCATCAGACCCTTAGACGTAACCCCTCCTCCCAAAATAAAAATATCCGATAAAGTGAACACCTTCTTCTATGACGGTGGGGAGTCCCATTCTGGTGGACGGTTGAATAATTCTGACCATCCGAAGAAGGTGTTTGGACCGCAACCCAAGAGGCAAATCCCGGACGTACCTCCTCCTACGGAGGTGGTTAGATCCCCTCCAGCGAGACATGAAACGGCGTATCTCCAATCCCCCGCACCTACCACCCTCGCCCATGTTTCCGTATCGCTTCGCAACAATACGCCTTTGAGACCGGAAGAGGAACGACAGATCGTGGAGGCGAGAAAGAAAGTGAGATCGTTCATGGGTTTCTTGACGGACCTCGCCCTGTTCTCTGTGGCTTGTTGGCTGTACGTATTCAAGGACGAGCGACTCGCGATACCAGTCCTCGCGTTCATGGTTTACAGACAAGTATTCGAGGCTATTAAGAAACGTCTTCCCAGAAGGTGGTTCCAAAGGCGACAAGAGTGAGTTTGTGTGAAAGAGCCCTAGTAAGACTTGGGGGAGGGGTCAACTTGGCTATTAACATGAACTGTGCGGTACTTCAGTGATTATAAATCACCAACTAAATTATTTACATAAAATAAGTAGTATTTTTACATGCTAAAAATGTTAAACTGTACGGTGACTATTATAAAAATATACGTTTTAAAAAAAATCAAATGTGTTACAAAATATTTTCTAAATTGAAAAGTCAAAATCAAAAATAAAGAAAATATTTTAATAACATGCGCTGAAAGGGAGTATAATTCTGTTCGCATAAATTACCTGACAAGTTAAACTATTTTGTGCGTGCAATTCAAACTTAACAAGGATTTGGGTCATGGATCTATGACTTGACGTAGCAATCACTCTACCATTTTTACTTAATGGTGTAGTTTTACCACAAGTACTGTTTCTATAAATTCCTAACAAAAACGAAAGGTCAATTTTAGCAGTAAATTCCTTTACTACTTATAAAATCAGACGTAAACAATGAATTTTAAACATATCAACCTAAATTATGGGAACTCTGCCTCCCGCCTCCTTACTGAATCTATGGCTCTTTGGTACATACTTCACACATATGATTTCAAAAATTTGTACATATATTCTTACAATTTATTTCCTAGTTATTTATGTATAAAATTTGTGGTATGTTATATTTATTGATACCTATTTCTTCTTATTTCTAAGTTTATGATTTAAAAACAATATCCATGTAAAAAATTCTACCACAAAAGACTAAAAAGTGATTGTGATTGTGTGTTTAATCAAGAATGTTTGCTTATTTCGATTTCTCTGAATGTAACTAAACCAATTTTATTGTTAAATTTATTTTGGAAAAAATCATTTGTTAGAACACACTCTTACTTATTTAAAGCACTACAAAGATATTATTGATTATATTTTTATTTTGTGATGTTTTAACAATTTTGTTTCTATGCCCCCTTTTTTTTATTCATCACGAGACGCTAAAGACTGATGAAGCGTCGAATCAAAGAAATATTTGTTCTTAGTGCTATTTTCTATCATCGCGTTTTATGTTAAGAGTAGGGTATTATCGGACATTTACAGCTTTTTAGCTGATTTTTTAATTTTATCGGTTTAAAATGTTAAATTTGACATTTCAAAATCAAGTTTTGACATTTATTGATGTATCAACTTTATTAACATAGCTTTAATAAAATGTGTTTATTTTTATTATATGCGTTTAGACGCCCGTCTGCTTAATGAGTTCATTAGGGCGTTTCTTTTTAATTTCATGGATTAAAAAAATCTAATTCGGTATACAAAAAAATACTTTCTGGTGGTAAATGACTTAAGTCAATATTAGAATTTTTGAATCAAATTTGTAAACTAATCTTATCATATTGTCTCACCTTGAACAAATCACAAACATCCAATTTTTAAAAGAATTAAGTTATTTAATTCTGTATTGACACAATTATTCTCTTGGGTCCATACTTAGAAAAAGCCGCGGTTAATCCAATCTTCCTTAATGATTTCTGGTTTTCCCTAAACTTATTTTTTCTGTAGTTGAGCAGAAGTTTTGTTAATTATTTTGGTTTTTTTCTTTGTTGTTTAATAATTATTTTGTTTGCATTATATTCCAACTTATTTTCGGATTTTTCCTTTTTTATTTATCGTCTGTATCCCAGATATACTTTAAAGAACTTTTAAGTCAGTTTCTCTTCATCCTTAACATTTATACCAGTTTCACTGGAGTACGAACGCACGTGGTATGTGGGATTAAAAATCGTATGCTGGCCAAATACATTGATTGTCATGGCTCTATCGAAGGTAGAGTACTTTAAGACTGTGTCGCGCAAGGTGTGGTTGCGATTTTTTGCTTGGCGTGGTTGGTACTCCTGGCCCTAGCACTGCCGGTTCACTTGACTTCAATAGCACAGTCGCACACGTGAGCGTGTTTCGTTAGTTCTGTGACCTGGCGCTATAAAAACATTAGTCATGTTGTTCTTAGGGTGTCTTGGGAAAATGTCTCAGTCTGACACAGATCGATTTATTATTGAAAATGAATCCAGACCTGCACTATGGGACTTTGAAATCTCAGAATATGCTAATAAACGTCTCAAAACCAAGGCATGGGACCGATGGCGAGAAGAAAGAGGTTCAAGAAAAACACGGATATGTAAGTTTACACTTTATTCGTTAAAAACAAAAATTTAGAGGTACAGGTTTCATGTAAACAATTTTTTTAAACGTATTGTATACTATATATTAATCATAGATAATTCCATGACATTTCCGCTTCAGGGGAAACAAAGTAAAGACAACTCTGGTTTTAGTAACCTCATTTTTGGTTAATATTTGGATACAGTGAGCTTAATTCATTGGTCTCAACCTACATACATTTCAATGTGTGTTAAAAAATGTGTTTATAATTAACCCTCAATTTATGTTTTAGTGAACATAAAAATGTTAATTTTCAATAAGAAATGTGATTCAAGCATTAAGCTATAATTCTTTAAAAATATAACGTTTTGGCTGTTTAAACTTGGAGACACCGATTCTCTACCCGAGTTCTTGTTTAGGTAGCACAAAGCTTGATTGAAACTTAAACAGGTATTGCACTCATTGACCGGGTAAACGTTCTAATACTTTTGTCTGCGGCAATTAAAGAAATGCAGTCTTCAGAGTTGTATTAATACGACAGGAGTTATAGGACAGTGAATTATAGTCTGTGATCATTTAGTAATTGTTTTCATTAATCCCCTTCTTCGAGCATGAATATTAAACTTTAAAAAATCTGACTTTTCTACTAGGTTTAGTTTTTTGAAGGCATGAATCGTGTGGAATCAAGTGTTGAAAAAGCACAGACACTATAGAAGGATCTGGGAAAAAATATAAATTAAAACCGTATTCAATAAACATAACCATAATACCTATTACGGTATTTTTAAAGATTAATTAATATATTTCAATAAATAACTACTGTATTTGAACTCTTATTTTGTTCGTCACTAACTCACTACTTTAAGTTGTTTTTTTTTTAATCTGATTTAGTGAACTTCGGACATAGCGAACAAAATAGTTGAGTCCGTGGAGGTTCATTGATACCAAAGTTGACTGTACTCGGAAAACTTGTCCCCGATTACCAGTCACTGATTTTGTCCTGGTTGCTATGCCTGCAGAACCTAAGGGAATCCACTCGGGAATAGAAAGGGTGTCTTCTAATGTATAGCCGACCCTAACTCTTAAAAAATTATGTAAGATGTAAATTGTTTTTATTACACCATCTGCTAAATAAAATGATACGTCCAACAGCTTATGAAGCACCCACCATATATTTGTCACAATCCCCAACTAAACGCCTAGCTATAGTCAAGCGGTAATATTTGTAAACCTTCTTAGTCACAGTCAAATGCGTACCACCCACCTTGGTGGCGTAGTTGCCTAACGCGTTAGTCGTGTTGAGCTGCTCGACTGCTGAGGACAGGCAGATCGAGGTTCGAATCTCGGTCGGGTGAACTACGGGTGGTTTTTCCTAAATGGTTTTCCACTCTTCCTCCACGCAAATGTGGGTTCACTTCCTCTAATTCAACCTCCCCAATACCTAATCCATTAGAGTAATTAGTACTTAAAGCGTATAACCCGAACGGGTAGTAAGACGCGGTGCTAAATATTATTATTATTATTACTATTCTGTTTAAAAAAAGGAAAATGCCATCAAGTTTGGATGATAAGACTTACCAAACTACTACAACTTTAACTTATGAACCTGAATTTGGTATCGATGCTTTGCTCAGCAGCTCAGTATAACAAGAAGATACTAAAGATCACCAGCGACCTGAGGAACGCCGTGCAACTCATTCGTCAATGATTGATGCTCCCCCACCCAGTGTAGTATCCCGGAAACGAACACGTGCCACTTTGTTGGTGACTGAGATGAAATGAAAGTGTTCCAAGACATGTTGAAACGATTATTGGAAAATATTGTCAGAGCACCAAAGTCAGCTTAAGAAGTTGAAGAAGATAAGGACAAAATGTTTTTACTATCAATATTAGATGATGTTAAAAAAAGTGCATGAAGATAATCGACAGGAGTTAAAAAGTGAAATGATTATGCTTGTTAAAAATTGATAAATTGGTCTGGGTATCAAACATAAAACCTACAGCTCAATAACAATGGAGTAAATTTCCAATATAACACACATGGACCATCATTTAAATCTTCTCGTGCAACGACATCTTTTGGACCTGTTGTGGTACCGTCACCAATCTTTACTGACTCTACACATGTGACATCTTACTCACATTCAACAGACAACTTTAAATAAACATGATTCCATAGTGTATATTATGTTAAGGTATCATGTCTTACCAAACTTTTTGTAATACAAGACACACGTATTACCAATAAAATTACTTGTAACTGATAAATTTACTGTTTTTCTTTTGTCTGTAAACATAACGTATAAAAAGTGTAGAATGTCTAAACATATTTTACTTAATCTTTGTATGGACATATTCCTGACTTAATCTCTCATTATATTTTCACTAATAATAATTCATTAGAAGTGGCATATTTTGAGAAAAATTAATAGGTATGCTGTATTCTAAAAGTTGCAACGGAAATTTCGGGGCCGAGGACCCTCAACCACCGTTGTCCAAGAACGTCAAGGGTTCTTGAACATTTATTATTTACCCTTAACCGTATGTTATCTTAGAAAATTTGTTCCCCCCCCCCCTCTCTTACTACCATATTCTCTCTTCCTTTATTTATCGATAACGATGATTATCATCCATTCAAAATTTAATAAAATTAACTCCAGGGTGTCAGCCCGCATTCAGGCTATACCTACCGAGTGGCTACCAAACTGTTAGGCGAATCAGTGCCAAATCTTACTGATAGAGGGTGTCATGATGTCAGCACAACGATGCCTCAAGCCATTAAGCTCGGCTTTCTATAACGGAGCCACTACTACTTTATTCGAGTAGCTCATTATTTATCCACCCTAGGCTGAATCTAACCCGTTCCAGACCCACTGCTTTCCAGATAATCTGGACGCGCCGGGAATCCAACCCGGGATCTCTGGGTCCGTAGTCAAAACCTATCAGCATTAGACCACTAGGCACATATCTGAATGCACAAGAGAGACAAAACCTATTCAATTAGCCTAAAGTAATTAAAATCACACAGTGAGCAATACTCAAAGCAAACAATCATAATAAGAGTAAAATGAAGTGATACATCGATCAAGCGTCAATCAGATCTTGGTGAGAGGGAATCAGGTGGATTGTCCAACTCACGTTGCAATTAAAACTACTTCTTAAAGCCTAACTTATCTCACACAATGCTGCTTGGAAACAAACGAGTCTCCCAACTTGAGAATTTATGCTTCAGAAGTTATTTAGATGCGTAAACTCTGACTAACATAGGAAAGATTGTTTCGGACATTAATACTCTATCGCTACGTCATTGGTTTACTGCTTGGATATTTACACATATCTTTTGCTATAAGCAGTGGTGCACCCAAGAGGGAGAGGGGCAAACAGGATATTTGACCCACCACAAATAATGTTAATAGAAATTTAAATAATATTAAGTATAACTAAAATATTTAGCATTGAAAATGTGTCGAATGTATAAGCTACATTTTAAGACCAGGCTTCAGACTTAAGCCTAGTATTCAAAATGTTTACCGTTACACACAAAATTAACAATTGAAAAAAACATATAAATAATAGCTTCGATACCATTTTTATTATTTAAATCTCTGAATTACTATAAAAGTACTGAAAATGATTTGTAAAAGTATTTAATATATTAAATATTCTCGGCCTTCAGGGCTTAGAAAGCTGTGCAACCCCAAACCCGCTCTCCCCATCAAAATGTAATTCTTGCTACAGCCTTGATTGAATGCCTCCCCCCAAAGTAAATGGCTGAGTGCGCCACTGATTAAGTAAATTATAAGAAAATATATTTTATTTTAACTTTTCCTTCTAAATCATCTTGAAATGATGAAATCACACTCCTGACTTTTGGGATTATTTGATTTATAATTATATCAAATCACAATGACTAATAAGTCGTTAATGTAAAACCAAAACTAAAAGAACACTATTAAAACTCCACGATCCTTTCTACTAAAGAAAAACAAGAATCATCATCAACTACGGTTAAAGTAGCCTCGTCACCTGCCCTACCCCCTCCCCTTTCCTCACTTTATCAGTGCTGAAATGCCTAAATTTGAAAGAATGGTTAAATGTGTTTGCCAAATACATGATAATACATGTGACTAGAACATCTAAACATTACTCAATGTATTTAATTAGTATATAATTTTAAGCTTGCTACGTATACTAATAATATTATTTTACAATTAATTGTATATATATTTTATGTATTATTACTCAAACTATTCTAAATTAGCTTACTAAATACACAGTGTGATCTTGAATCTTTTTTCAATAGTTGGCACAATGCTCAACTTGCTTCACATGAACAGCATGACCTGGGGTGTAAAAAGACTATTTCATTAGCCAATTACTTATGGGCGGGCGGAGAGGAAGGTGTTGCAACCCCCTAGACATTGGGCCAGGCCATTAGATCCTCCCTAGCTTTCTTTGCGTTTTAAGACGCAAGCCATGGGTTTCCTATTGTGCTAAGTAGAACCTTTTGGAAGAAGAACCACTTAAAACACAGTTATCTTAGAATATGAACCAATATTAGTTTTAAAATTAATAATTCATTACATGTATATTTATTAACAATTTAAACATTAGTATTTACACAGTTCGCACAGACAGCATTGAATTAAACAAAAAACTAGTCCATATCATTATGGGTATGCGGTGCAGGACTATCGTACCCAGAGAATGCGCCATTGTTCTTTAGAAAATTCCTAACAGCCCAGAATCTAGATTATTTGGATTTTTACCCTACATGATACATAATAACGTAACAGTTAACTACTAACTGAGGTAATATTTACCTTAAGATGGTATATATAAGAAATATTACGTTGTAACAATTTAACTTACCTAAGAGGGATGCTAAATCTTTCCTCAGAAGTTATATGTATCCTCATATTGGTTGAATGTCCTGTTATATTGTCTTGTATTATATTCAACAGTTCGTTCAAAGATCTTTCTGACGTTTTGTAATATGAGAGGAATGTTTTCGGATCTCTCTGCCATTTAGAATGTAACAAGTAGAACTCACTTTTAAGAATGTAAGAACTCAAAACGGGATGATGAACTCTGCACTGTCTACTCACTTTTCCACGGCGCCGGACAACACGATGTAGAATTGTAAAAATATGAAAACTACTCCTTTTCCATACTCATTTAATAAAACTACACACACCTCTCAGCACACAGTGCACTCCTCCAATGTCTAGCTGCTACTGTCGTACGCAAAGACCGTTTCGGCCTATGTCGTGTGAAAGTGTACGTGCAATTGTCGTATATATGTGTGGAGAGTGGGTCCCACATACCCCGTGCTGTTGTGGTCCGTGTGAAACCACTCTTAACCTTCGTTCTACAGTTCTGGGCACTGGTGACGCTTATTTGTAATTATTGTGTGGAAAATTCTATATGAATGATTCGCGATGACTGTGGAGTCTTTTATGTTGAAGCTTGGCCACTCCTATAAACTTATAAGGCTGTTGAAGTTGAAGTTGTGGAGTGGTGGAAGTTTATATATGTGCGGTTGTGGATCTATATGCAAACGAGCATGAAGACACGGGAGTTGAGTCTCTTTGAGATTCAAAAATTGTTTGCCCGTAATTTGACGGGAATGGAATTTTAGGAGATGCTGGTTTTACTGGTAAACTAATTAAACTAATATAATTTGTTTGATTTCTAACTTAAGTATAACTTTTCATTAGTGGTTATAGAAATTATTTAATACAATTTCTAGTTTGTCCAGCACTGGCCGAAAGCGACATGACAATCTAACACTGGCAGACACTACTGAATATGTTATTTTTCGACCAAATCATTATCATAGCTATAAACACCTTGTGAGAGTGAGAAATTTTGAAATTTTTTTAGTACCACATCTTACTATCCGATTAGGGTATAAACCTATTCACTAACTAATTAGTTAGGGATTAGGAAGTAATTATACACATATTTGCAGGGAAGAAGAGTGGAAAACCATTTAGGAAAAAACCACAATAAGAACACCCAACCGGTATAGAACCCCGATCTCCTTGTCTTTGTTAGTCTAGTATATTGTGAAAGTAATGCCTTAGACCACGAGGCCACCGAAGCGGGAGAGAATATAGTTGATACAAAATTACAAAGCACTGAAACTACACAAACAATATTGCACCCCGCACAGCTCATGGTGCCATCAACTGTCATCTACAAGTGCTGTGATAATATACCCAAGAGGGCGCTTGTATCAAACGCTAACTAATCTACAAGCCGTCCGATACTACCCGCTGTCCGAAAACATACAACTTTCCCAACTAACCGTTCAGACTATATTAATATATACTAGCTACGCCATTGTTATAGGTGGAGACCGGACTATCTTGTAGTATTACTCTACAAAATATGTACATAAATATGTAGTAAAATATATAATAATGTTAAAATATGTAACATTGATCAAACCCTATCTATCCTCGTTTATAATAAATATATATATTATTGAACAAAATATAATTTTATAGCTGCAAATTTCCGAAGGAACTAATAGAAAAACACTTTTCTAAATATACCCAGATATAATTAATTTTTTAGCTAGTTGTATTGCATTATTAGTTTTTTTTACACCAAGAAATTTCTCACTAATATATATAGACTTCAAATAAATGGCATTATATAACCAATTTTAGAAACCATACAAATACTAAAAACTTTCAATCAAACTAATCAATTAAAATATAATACATGTCCAAATGAGGATTCAGGATTAGCACGTTTCCTGTTTGGATACAAAGTGAATTACAAGGTGATTTTTAATATTCTGTGAACTTAATGTTTGTCTTCTATCAGATAAAATGTGTTTATATGAGGAGAAGCTTCCTATTACATCACAAGAAGTCACGGGAGCTGATTTAAATAATATACTTTTTTCTACAGAAATTCCTTAATGGGGATCAACAACTTTACCACTTAGCACTTTGAGCACTTACAGAAATTTAAAGTACCCAGGGTTTCTGTTCAACACAGCCTGGAATTTTGTTTTAACTTTTATTCCTATGTCCCCTGATACTTTACAAATTTTCTGTGTTACATTTTCCATTAAATTCGTTGATCTTTTGGAGAGAGATCCTAATGATTCAAGTTTCTTGATTGCACTTGGAAACCACCCGAAATTGATTTTGATATAAACACAAGAAGAAGCTACTTTCGAGTCTTGAAAAGAATCCTGAGACTCACATATGGAAATGGCTGATTCTGATTGGAACGTATTCACTGCTGAATGGACTTCTTCGAAATGATCACAGTAAAAGTTCACTTGTTCTACCCACGTATCCACCCTTGTAAAGGCACACGTGGGAGATTGCTTCTGTAAACCTGAACTATTTGCGGTGCTTTCATGAATACTTTTTAGTTATCGATATCAGATTAGTTACATTTGGAAAGTTACCTCTTACTTCTTCTGCAATACGCTGTGATGCATGGGCCAACCACGTGAAATGAAACAGGTTTGGGTGGAAGACTTTGAGAGCCATTGCAGCTCTTATCAATTAGACGCAGCGTCTGAGTACACGAATAACATCTTCTACTAACACACACCCTTCGACCATACCACTTTCAGTCTATCATTGACGATCCTCGCGATCGTACTGTGATTCGTTTATTCTAGCACCTTCAAGTAGATCAGAAATGGTGTTGATGGGGCTTCAGAATCCAATTTCGCTACTATGAGATTGGCTATGTAGCATCCCATGGCATCTGTTGTTTCATTAACATAAACATAAACATAAACATAGGAGTCAACAGTTTGGTTTCGTATGTTTTCCGTAACTTCTTCGTAACAGATATGTAGGTAGATTTTTTCTGAGTGTGAACTCGTCTTGAAATTTTCTCTTGAAATTCTCCTCCAAGAATGTGCGAGACTGTGGGACTTTGAGTTTATACCATAGATTATTAGTTGCTACCATTGTGCTACACAGCCCTTTAAATAATCCATTTTTAAAATAGTAAAGCCCCTGTTCCATCTGAGTGAGCAAAATTTGCTTCTTTTAAGAATGTAGTTGCTCATTACGGGTGTAAAGAGCCCTTTTTAAAAGTTATTCCAACTGTGACTTCATGGAACAGCTTATCTTCTTGTCGCATATTTGGAAAACAACAATCTTCCCATCAGTCATAAATGCTTCGTGTATTTTTATCCATGAACGTTTCTTCCCTGACAGTGAGGATGGCACTGGTCCCATTCTTGCACAGTACCTTTCGTTTATCCCTTGCACTCTATTAACTGATATTTGGTGAACAAATTGCAGCTGTGGTTGAAATAAACTTTGGAGCTGAGGGAGGCTTGGAATGCAATTGTGTATGGAGGTTTGTCACGTAGAATTCTTGGGAAAATGTGCTGGTTGACAGCTGATGTAATATTTTCTTTCTCCACTGTCCAAGCCTCTTTGAAAACAAATGAAAGTCAGATATAAGTCACTTTCCTAGATTTTTTTCCGAACTAAAATGTTTGACCTAGACTTGCTATCTGGTATTAATATTACACCTACACTTATATGCATGGTTGGTTCAGCTTACTTTTCAAAAGACCGTTTTATGCACCGTATTATGTCTAAGGACTTCAAATTACATTTCTTTCTTTGATTTTGAGTTTTGTTTTTATCAATTGTTATGGTAGAGCATTGACACGATAATTCAAAGGTCCTAAGTTCAATTTTTGTGTCCAGGTGTCATATTTAACAGATTTAAATAAATAACTTACTTATTCAAACATGCCTCGTAAATGTATAGAAAAACTACCCGTAAATGATCCAAACCAAGAAATTATGACCTGAAAATCTTAAATGACTAAAAGTGACTAAAAAGGACTATAATAATTGTTTCCACAACCAGGGGATCATTAACATCTATTTATTTATTCATGAGCGTTGTCTGTGATGTTTATAAAAATAAATAGTACGGCACACCTCACAGATTTTCTCCCACTTTTATATTTAAATATACATTTACTCAAAGCTCATAAAATTTGTGGAACAAAATAATTGTTTTATATAAATAGTTGTAGAAACACCACACCAAATATCACAAATAAAATACATTGTAACGTACTTAATTTAGGGCAGTGACCTTCAACCTTTTTTTAATCAAGGGCTACTTTTTACTCAGCTAAAGTGTTGTGGGCCACACTTTACATAAACCATGTCACACAGAGCCTAAGATACATATTTCGTGTTTGTACAGTTGTACCCAATGTAATTTTGCCATACTGTTAAAATAGCCTAAAATCTAAAACAAATCACATTAGAAATGTGAAAATTTAAGTTTGAAACTAAGTTCAGTCTATAGAAAATAAATTGTTACCCATATAAAAAGGTGTTGTTAAAATGTTTTTGGGTTTAATTTTAATGAGGCACTTGGCACTGATTTTTCTTTGCTAATTTATCAATATTGGCTTTAATGCCAGATGAACTAATTCGAAGGGAGCTTTCTAAGTGAGCGTAACTCAGTCGATTTCTCAATTTCGACTTCACAATGTTCATCCTCGAGAAAAGTTGTTCACAGGCTGTAGGTACTGCCAAAGAGTGATGCTATGAGCATAGCATGAGTTTGGAGGTTTGGAAACTGTTTTTCTTCAACATATTTTGAGTAAAATGTCAACATAACTACATTCAAATATTTCTCTTTTAAATCTGTATTACACTGTAACTCAATAAGCTCCATTTATAAATTGCTCAGCGCGTCCTCGACATCAACACTAAATGGAGTGAAAAATATGTTAAACGATTTTAGTTTCATTTGAAATCTTGGAAACACGTATCAAAATCGGACCTTAGATCAGTGAGTTCAGTAATGTATTTTTCGTTGATATGAATTTCACACATGGCTAGTGTTAGGAAATGTGCTAATTCACCTTTTTTTAGTTGAACTTCCCACAGATGAGTTTTGTTTTCAAATGCCTTCACTTGGTCAAGGAGGTCATATACCAAACTGTTCTTCCCTTGTAGTCTTATGTTCATGTCGTTTAGGCGCATGGAAATATCAGTAAGATATGCAAAATCAATTATATATTCAGGGTCGTCGATCTGATGCACAGGCTTGCCCTTAGTTGCCATTAATTCACGAATTTCTTCTTTCAGGTTGAAAACTCTCTTCAGTACCTTACCTCTACTGAGTCAGCGAACCTTTGTGTAGTAGAGTACATCGCCATACTCAGATTCCATATCCTTAAGGAATGTATGAAATGTCCTGTGGTTCAATCCTTGGGATCTGATTTAAGTTCACTATTATTGTTATATCTCTCATAGCATCTTTGAAGCACACACTTTTAGCGGACAGGTTCGCCTGGTGTATAATGCAATGATATTGTATGAATTTGCCATTTTGACACGTAGCAGTACTAGCATTTTTTTTAGTATTAGAGCCACAACACCTTCATTTTTCCCTATCATTGCAGAATCTCCATCAGAAACCATTCTGGAGAAATTGCTCAAATGTAAATCATATCACTCCAAAGTTTAAGAGAAAGCATTAAAAATATCACTGTCTTTAGTAGTGCCACTCATAGGGAAAAGAGCGGTCATTTCTTATTTTATAATAAAGTCATTGTAAGTTCCCCTGATAAAAGTAGCCAACTGGGCAGTTTCTGTAATGCCAGTACTCTCATCAAGGGCCAATGAATAAAACACAAACTGAGAAGCACGTTCTGTAAGTGTATTCTCAATACCGCTCGCTAATTCTTCAATCCTTTTTGGCCACAGTTACTCCTGACAAGCTAAATTTTGAAAAAAAAAATGTTTGTGATGAACACAGAACTTCAGCTGACGAATCCATACAATCCTTTACAAATCCTCCACCTGTAAATGGCTTTGTTTTCAAAGCTATCTTCTCAGATATAACATAACTTGCCCTAACACTTAATTCACTTTCAACATTTTACTCCTTAAATGACGTTTGTTGATATTGCAGTTTTTTCTTCAAATTGGCCACTTTATCTGATATCATATGCCCTTTAACTGAATCAATTTTAGATTAGTGTTTCGAATCATACTACCGTTTTAAATGGTATTCCTTAAACACCGCTACCGTCTCATTACAAAACAAGTAAACGTGTTTCTTTTTGATATTTACAAAAAAATACATGTCAATTTATTTTCTCATTGAACACCCTTACCTATTACCCTAGTTTTTCAATTTTTGCTTTTGATTGCAGCTATTGTGAAAGCACAGAATACAAAAAATAATGTACCAAACAAAGTACAAACAACACCACACACAAAAAAGGCTGACGCGCACTGAGAAAGGAGGGAGTAGTGATGGGCACAATCGATTAAAAATAATCGAGTAACTCAATTGTGTTGAGTGATCGAGAGTTCTCGAGTAACTTTACTCGGACCTTGTTAATTTTATTTTTTATTTTATTACCAGCCAAGTGAAAATCGACCTTATTGGATGTACTGTTATCCATGCTATTTCAATTTAAAAGGCATATTCCTTTAAAGCTCATTTTTCACCAACAGCTTCTGCTGCTACGCAAAAATGGCCCTTTATGGTTTAAATGTTTCACATGCATTTTCAATACTAAATACTCGTAGATGTAAAATATACAATCGAAAAGCACGCTAGTTAAGTGTATCACATTTCCGATTATTTTTAAAAGTACTCGATGAAAGTTACTCGATATTTTTTACTCGGCACCTCGGCAGTCTTATTTCCACAATCGCATATAACGAAACTAATTATAGTCTTTCTTAATTATTTTATTGATTTTAACTTCTCCTCAGTAAAATATGATTTTTTATAAATTGTAACTAAATAGAGTACCGTACGTTACAAAATATAAAAACTAATTAAAACTGTTTTCACTTTTAAAAAGGTACAATTATTATCAAATTCTTTAACATAAATTTATAAACAAAAGCTTATTTAACTAAAAAGAGCACAAACCTCTTTTTTTTTGTGAGAGACACTTCTTAAAACGCCTACTTTCATATTGACTGCATTCACCGGGAAACCTGAAAATAAGGGGGTGGAGGTCACTGCCAGTTTCGACTGACTACTACAGGAAGAGATTATGAACTTGTTATTAGTATCGAATTGCATTGCAAGACTCCCGAGTAATGTTGTCCAACCGATTGCCACAGGACGATTCGAGTAGATGATTCGCTAAAAATTACTCGAGTAGTTTTACTCGATTAGTTTTAAATAACCTGCATCGGTGGCGTAGTTGGCTAACGCGCTTGTCGTATTGAGCTCGACTGCTGAGGACGGGGAGATCTGAGGTTCGAATCTCGGTCGGGTGAACTGGGGGTGGTTTTTCCTAAATGGTTTTCCACTCTCCCTTCACGCAAATGCGGGTTCATTTACTCTAACTCAACCTTCCCAATTCCTAATTCACTAGCGTAATTAGTACTTAAAGCGTATAACCCGAACGGGTAGTAAGACGTGGTGCTAAATAAAAATAGTTTTAAATAGAATCAAGTAATTATTCGATTCTTAGGATTACTTGATTGTACCCATCACTAGGATGGAGTGAGGGCAGCTGGAAATCGGCCAGATGTTTGACCTTGAATTTCAGTGCTGTCACGTGCTGCAAAAATATCGCGATGATTCCCAGTTAGAGGTTTTGGGTCTCAGTGTTGCCATATACTTCATAAGCATTGTGAAAATTCCCAGACTAAGTGTTTTAGTCCGAAAAATAATGTATCTTACAGAATTTTTTTAAACAGAAAAATTGTTGTATGTAAAATCGGTACGTGGGTTGCATAAAATGACTCTTTGGGCCACGTGTTATAGACCACTGCATGGCATTATGAACTTGGATCACTGTTATAGAAAATTTGAGTAAAGAAATACATCTGTGTCCACCAAATAGCATTAGAATCAAATTCATTTTCAAAGACCTGACCTGAATTAAAAAGTATATATATACATATGCTTATAACTCAGGAATGATTGATTTTATAGCAAATATATTTTCAATAAAAGATTTGTATATTTAATAGTACTACAACTTTACGCTGATAATATATTTCGTATCTCAAATAGTTGCAGAGAAATAAGGAAAATTGGAAAATTTCTCTCATGTAAAGTACTCTCAAAGCTATTTTAATGAGAAAATGAGAATTTCCATCTTGTTTACTAAAAAAAATAGTGTTTAGATACAACATTTAATCAAAATTGTGAATGCAAGTTTTGAGATTTATTTTTTCCTGTTTACTCTTCAGTAACAACTACCCTTAAATTTAAGGCTGGACATCTAAATCCAAAACCCCTAAGGGGTGGCCTTATAAACACCCCAGATACTATAATTTAGTCCAATCTTTAAAACAGTATCTGCTCTATCCCGAGGTACAGACAGACAGCATCGCGAAAACTACTTCTTTTGTTTTCCGCGGGTCTTGAAACGTCGACATTTATCAAAATCTCGAATTCAAATATTTTGACAATCACAATACTTTCTCTCCGAGGTGTTGACAGAAAGTAAAAAAAAACACGGCATTTCATCCAAATCTGGGCCGTGAGGCGTGTAAACTGTACGATAAACCAGTTGCCAAAGACGTGGGGGAAATAGAGTACACATTTTTTCTTCTAATCTAAGTTTGCTCCCGAGGATTAGTGGTTAGAGTGGCTACCCACAAGTATAAGGAACTCTGGTGGAATTCCGGACGTTACTGGAATATGTATTGAACTTATGGTTTCGTCCTGCTAACCTGTTAGTAATCACACCGAAATTTCTCAAGACTTATTTCAACGAACTTTTTTTATTTAGATAATTAAAATTGTAATCAATTATGTGTGAAGCATAATGTATCATATTTCAATCAATATAACACATGCACGAAATGGAATGAAATCAATACTTTTCTTTAAATTGACTACTTTCCCTCTTGAAGGTGAAGAAATGTCAATTATGTTTATTAAACTGAAAAATAACGATAGTGACATTTAAAAAAGTTCGGTCTGTAAAGGGAATTTATTTCCCATATCTAAAGAACGTTAATCTAGATTGTCTTGAAGTAGAGTGCTCGCCTCGAGACCCGATGTTCGCGGGTTAAAATCCTGCCAAGGTCGACGGATTATTATCATGCGATAAAAATCCGTTGCACAGCTTCCTTTCTGAAGGAAAGTAAAGCCATTGGTCCCATGACGATTGTGGCATGTAAAAGAGCCCTGGAAGGTATGTTAAAATACCTTTCCTGGCAAAATTTGTAGACATTTTCAAGGTCGCTCATAGAAATTCAGTGTGTAAATAAAAGGGGAACCACCACATTTCCGGAACTCCCCTAGTAAATTGGATTTCTACCGGATAGTACGGGTGGCACTAACCAGCCGAGTACATATCTAGCTCCAGATGGATAGAAATAGCATAAAACCAACCTTGAGGGTGTTGACTTAGCAAGACGAAGAAGATCCAACAAACATTACTGACATATGCGTTTGAACTGAAGTATTAAAATGGCCATGTTGATACTAGATACAAATAATACATATATAAAGAAGAAAAAACAATATTTAAATAATATATATATATATATTTATTTAACCTCCTGTCTTTGGTTTGTCTGGTAAATACAGATTCTAGCCGTAATTTTTCCACTTAAGGTGGGATGGAAGTGGCGCAAGAAAAGGCCTGTGTTTTTCAATTTATCACGGTAAAACTTTTTTTTTTGTCAAATTAAATACAGTTTTTCTCCAGTTTAATTTTCTTCGCGTTATGATATCAACAGTTATTGATCATCCGCCTCGGTGGCGTAGTTGGCTAACGCACCAGTCGTGTTGAGCTAGACCACCTAGGACGGGGAGATCGAGGTTCGAATCTCAGTCTGGTGAACTGGGGGTGGTTTTTCCTAGATGGTTTTACACTCTCCCTCCACGCAAAGGCGCGTTTACTTAATCTAAATTCAACCTTCCCAATTCCTAATCCATTAGTGTAATTAGTACTTAAGCGAATAACCTGAACGGGTAGTAAGACGCGGTGCTAAATAATAAAATAAAACAGTTGTTGAATAGCTGTCATGAACATAGCGGCATTAGTTGAGAAACTTTATAAATAAAGAGAAAATTTGTCATTAAATTCCAGGACACCCTTGATAGATATTCAATAACAATGTTGAGGTCACTGTGTGAAGACAATTAATATCTATGTATTTTCCTGGGGCAATATTTGATTTATTTTAACCAAAGAAATGTTTTGTCTTAAAAATTGCAAAAACACTTGTTTTTTTTCTCGCATCCACTTCTATCCCACCCTAAACCATTTAAACATTAGGGCGAATAATCCAAACGGTTAGTAAGACATGGTGATAAAAAAAACTTAAACATGAGGTGTTTTTTTTACCATTTTTCCAACCAAAAAGAAAATGTTTTACTAAACAAGTTTTATTTTTTTAAGCTAAATCCAACATTTTATTTAACTAAATCCTATATTTTTATTTAGACTTACTACAAATCGATCTCTACAAATCAGTAAAAAAAAATCCAAGAACTGTATTTATATTCTAGTAGAGAAAATGGCCTTTCAGAATATCCTTCCTATCGAAATACTACTTAAGTTTTTTTAGCACCACGTCTTAGTACCTATTCGGGCTATAAGAATACGTACTAATTACGCTAATATGTTAAAAATGAGGAAGGTTGAATTTAAGGGAGTGTACCCAAATTTGCTTGGAGAGTGAGTGTATGATCATTATGATAAATCGCCCTTACCAACTTCGGTGGTCGATTGATCTAAGCCTTGAAATCTCCGACTAGAATAGGCTTCGGATAACGAGGAGCTCAGGGTTCGAACCCCAGTTCTTTTCCACCTTCTTTCTACACAAATGCGGGTACGATTCCTTTAAAATTTAAGCTTACCCCATTAGCGTAATTAATACATAAGCCAGACCATTCAGTCCTTGAAGTGGGTTACGTCTTTATGTTAAGTTAATTTGTGAGTCATGTGCTAATTTGAACTGTATATTTAGATTATTATTATTAGCACCGCGTCTTACTACCCGTTTGGGCCATACGCACGCTAATGTGTAATGGTAGGGTGATTGTGAGATGAAATGGAGGACCTACATTTTAACGTGGGATCCGAACCACGGTGGAGGCTTTGCATTCCACACATTCACAAGTTGTGATTAATACACGTCTTGTCAGAGGTGAAGGAAGGGTTTGGCAATCAGATAAATCTGTGTCGGGACCGAGAATTGAACCCCGGACCCCAGGTCAGAAGTCCGACACCTTACCCCTAGACCACCAGGTGACCAGCTGTATATTTAGAAAGTGCACGTTAAATACACCAATCGGAAGAAATTAATCCAAAGCTGGTGGCTACCCACATACGCAGTTGGACGCCAACGTCCAATGAACAGTTTTAATCGGGAGTCCTTTTTAACCTCCACTTCTTTTTTGCACCTCGGAATTCAGCGACGGAATGTCGCGGGCGATGACGTCATATTTGAAGAGACAACGCGTGTGCGCGCTTGAGTTTATTTAGCTCATTGAAGAACTAGAAGAGGAGATATTACGTCTGGATTCACCAGAGAGGTGGAAATCTAGAAATGGGGCAATTTTGCGCCCAAGATACGCCTTTTTATTCACTCCATTTCTCTAATCGCTAAACAATTTGCAGACTGGTGGAAAGATCACGTCAACATAACGTCATCACTTGCGCCTTTTATTGGTAAATCCGTGTAAAGAATTTACTTCAAAATTTAATACTACCGATACTTATTTAAATATCTAGTGAAAATGGCAGAGAGTACCTATGCAACTAAACATTTTTAGCTCATAGTTAAGGGAGCCGCCTTGGTAAGCAGGCGCTCAGAGCCAACGGAGTATTTCCTAACTCTACGGTGCGTTATTTCAATATATGGTTCACACAAAAATAAAGTCGAAAGATTCCAACAGGGCTCTATTTCCCTAACAACCCTTTAATTTGAGTTTTATTATTAGAAAAAATGTAATATTAGCTAATTTTCAACGACTTTGTAAGTATATTTTCGGAGCTATAAGCATAGGCTTGATGAAAATAGACTCTAAATTTATCCTTCCTTTAACATTATTATTATTATTATTATTAGCACCGCGTATTACTACCCGTTCGGGTTATACGCACTTACGCTAATGTGTAATGGTAGGGTGATTGTGAGATGAAATGGAGGACCTACAGTTTAACGTGGAATCCGAACCACGGTGGAGGCCTGGCATTCCCCTTCCTTTAACAAATACTATATTTTTTGTTAGGCTTACAAACGAAAGAAAATTTTAAGATATTTGAGAACTAGCAGCGAGCATCCCTCTTTACCTTGAGATAAGAAGTTTTTGAGTTTTTTTCCCTCCTCTCTTTATTATTGACACGATAAAGGGGTGCTATAGGTGGAAGACGAAAGGGAGTATAAGTAGTTCCAGAAAACAACACAGACCGCTGTAATCACAAACAAGTTATCAGATATTCAGCCTTACAGAAGTTTCACTTCACTCTTCGAGCCAGGTTGAGCCCATCAACACTGGGGTTCGCTAGTGTCAATGTTCAGTGAAAAAAACACTTCCAAATGTGTGATTGTTAAACGACTCAGTTTTAACATGTTCATCATAAAGTGACTATTGTAATTGTAATGTTCAGTTCAAGTACGCTCTTTGTGAGGTAGGATTATGTGAAGAGGGGATTGGGTCGCTAGCTGAACCTACAGTAGCCCCATGGCCTCTTTGGTGCCCACTGACAGCTCACAGCTGACTTCTGACAGTCAACATTTAGGTATATACCTAAATGTTGACTGTCAGAAGTGACATCTGCTAAACACATGTTTTTGCAGATCATATGGTTCGGCGTAGGGATACATAATTTGGTCTGGTAGATTTTCAAAGCCGTCAGCTGTCAGCTGTGAGCTGTCAGTTAGCACCAAAGAAACCATGGGGCTACTGTAGCTTTGTGGAAGCCGGCCGAAGGATATTTGTTTCTTCTGTCTAGTGAAACCATGTTTGAATAAGGTTTTTTTTTAATGCAATTTGATGACACCTAGGTATACCCGTGTTGAAGGCCTCAAGCTCTTCCATAGAGCACAGCCATTTTCCCATGGAGGCTATGGGTCTGGTGAATACCTTTGTCTGTGGTCGTGTGGCCTGTCAGCGATTGAAAATCTCTCACGGATCGAGAATTGGCCTTAAGAAATGACGTATCTCTGAGTGCTTTTCAAGCAACGAAATTATTCATTTATAAAGCACTTATCAATATTATTAATGTAAAGCTTTAGTTGCTCTAATAAAACATTTATAGAAATGTTAAAGTTATTTTTAAAATATACCTACATGCCATATCTAATGACGAGATGTCTTTGGATATAAAGGACCTCAAAACCTATTTGGAAAAATATTCCACAGTTTGTTGTTTGATTTGATTAGGTTTTGTTATATGTTATTTTGTTTTATTCGATGTTGTTTTGTTTCTAATTCAATGGATTAGAATGGGAAAAAAAAAAGGATATTGTCAGTTGTGGCAGTCAATGATTTGAATGGTACAAGTACGCCAGATATTGAAGGAGGATTTGAAGAAAACACACAAGCATTCGCCTGGAGAGTGAGAAAGAGAAATATATAAAGAAAGAGGAAAATAAGGAGAAAGCGAAAAATGTAATACAAGGAGAAAGAGGTAGAGAAGGAAAGAGATAAACATATTAGAAAGAGAGAGGAAGTGAGATTAAGAAATATAAATAATTAGAGGTAGGCATAGAATGAGAGCTAAAGATAAGGAAATAGAGATAAAGTGGTAGACAAGAATAATGAAGGAACGAATGAGAAATATAAGGGGAGAGCTTTATAAGGATAAAAGGAGAGAAGGTGGGAGATAAGAATGAAAGCAAACCACGAAGCAAGGCAGGAAAGAGGCCTTGGTGCCATCGAACCCTCAACCTCAAAGATCGAAAGTCCGTCATACTATCTTTGCACCTGAACTCTTGGTTTGGGAATGGAGGAGGGAACGGGGGAGAAGAGCAAGCAATCCTTTTCTCCCCTCCTCCTTGGCCAAAGTTTCCAGGTCTCCCGTCTCGAGTGCGGGAGAGAGGGAAGAGAACGAGGGCTCGCCGCGACGCTTTTAGCCCGCAGCTCCGACGGTGGCGTCGGCGTCTTTAGCCCCGTCTTACCACCTCGCGCACCGCTTCGCGAAAAACCGACGATGTCCTTCAAATGAAAAACTAAATTAAAATAAAATAAAAGATATATACTTTTTTTTTTAATAAAAATATTATTCCACCCATCGGAGGTATTTCGTTCTTTCGTATCGGTCCGCGCGCGTTCATAACGAACCAAACGACGCGAAGGTAAAAATAGTAGCTTGATAAAGATAAAAAGTTAAGGAAGTGGATTAAGAGAAGAAGAATAAAAAAATTAATTAGTCAGCCGTCGGTATTGAAAAAAAAAATCCTATTGGGAAGTCTCTTGTGCGTCTCTTCAATACGTAGTGCGTGTCAATGTGTGATACGCGTGTGTGACCTACTACAAAAAGGGGGGAGGAAAAAAAACTACCTTCTCTGCGAAGAATGACAACTTTTAACCCAACCTGATTGTTGAAGAAAGAACAAAATAAAAAGGAGATAAGAAAATCTGCCATGACGATAGCGACAGGTAACTGAATTAGTTGTTAGAATACATTAATAAAAATCTATTTTCTTACCATTTAAAATGAAAATTTGAGTAGGTACTTATCAAAGCATTTATTTAATAACGTTAGTAATTCATGTAGTGTTTTTATGAGTTTGTAAATAACTATACTTAGGTCTTGTATAAAAATAACTCGCTTTGAAGTGCCGACGCAATTAAAGAGAATAGGTTGGCTGGTAATCTAAACAAATCGAATCGAAATAGTTTGTGTATGTTTATAAAGTTTCTGTTTTTTTATATATCCCGGAAGAGTTCAATATTTTTGTCTAGTCGTTTGAAAGTTTTTCACAAGAACCGTTTGACGATTAAAATATGTATAAGCGTTAAAAAGTACCGAACTCAATTTCATTATTTTAACACCTTTTTTTAACTATAGTTTTTCTCGAATCAACGTATGTTATATTTGAAAAATATCACGATTATATAGATTTTAGAACAATAGCTTACATAATGCATCTCAAAGGCAACCCTCTACCACTATATAATTCCATAACCCACCACCCTATATCCAACCCTCTCCCACTAACCCATAACTCACTATCCTAATTCCTATATCCAACCCACCACCCTATATCAACCTCTAACCCACCACCCTATATTCAACCCTCCATCACTATATGACTATCTAACCCTCCATCACTCTGTTACTCTCATACCCTCCTTCCTACATCACTCTATAACCCTCACCCCCTGATCATCCCCCCAATAAATTATTTTTTATATCTGTTATTTTTTTAGCTGTTCCACTTTTTACTGTGTATCATAATAATAATTATTATTATTATGTTAAATTCATGCGTTTTAACAACAAAGTTATAGAATGGCTTTATATTGGAGCTAAATATAAGAAGGGTTGCTTAGAGGAGATGCACCATCGTAGTCATGGAGGGGGGCGGGGGGGGGGAGAAAACATAGCGATGAATCACACGTGTGCAATATTCCTGGTATGAGTGACGTTTTAGACCACGTGATCACCAGTGCGTGTTATAGTAAAATCTCGAATTTGTGAATCGGAAATAGCATAGCGACTTGTCAAGTCTGATTTATATCTTAGTTTAAAATTTTAGGATTCAAGATGAGGAGGAATTGAAGGGGGAGGGGAGGGTGTTTTACCAGAGGAACGGAGCGGAAAGAAAAACAGCTCGTCTGTAAATTTAGAAACGTGCATTACTCGCGTCTACATTTCTGGCTCCGAACCAGGTGCCACAACAACCAGTTTTCCTCGTTACCCAATGTGCTCACGGGCCAGGTATAGGAGACATAATCAAGTCGACAGGATTAGGAAGGTGAAGAATAGGAGTATTATCGGTTTGTTACAAGGGTCCGCGATTTGATCCCCGAATTATGTCATCCTTTACCCGACCTAACCCTTCACACTCAATATGGAAACTTATCCTATCAATACAAACATTTTTTTTATTTATTTGAGTTATTTAACGTGTACTTTATGAAGTTATTAATTAAATCATCACACGAGAATCTCTATGAGTGAGAGTGAAAGGGCCCACTGTTTTTGCCGGGAAAGGTATTTTCACACACTTTCCAGAGTTATTTTACATGCTATAATCGACATGGGACGGCTTTACTTCAACTCCAATGGAAGTTGTGCTACGGATTTTTATTTCTCTAGAAAAACTCGTCCCCACCAGCTGGGTTTGAACCTACGAACATCGGGTCTTGAGGCGAGCACTTTACTCCAATACCACAAAGGTCGACTACAAATCCAATTGTACTTCCTTAAAATTTACCTTTCTCTTATTTTGTAAAATGTATTAGCAAAAGTCGTCGACAACCAGTACCAAGGCCGTAGCCGGGGGGCGGGGGACGTTTGGGGGTTCAACCTCCCCCTCCCCCCCCCCGAAATTTTTTGAACAAAATATATATGGTTTTATTTATGGTTAAAACAATATCAAAATTAATATACAAATACAATTAGGGGGCTGTGTTACCATAAAAAAAAAACACTTCAGAGAGCGTCTAGAACTGTTTATCATTTAGAATTTTTTCGAGATTTCGGCAATTGGGGGATGTGCCCCCCCCCCCTCCCACCTGAAATTATTGGCTGATTATAGCCTTGACCAGCACAATAATATAACATCCACTAATTATTTTTTTAAAGTGGTACAAGCCGGGAGGTTTGTGATAAATATAATCGGCATTCACCTTTAGAGAGTATGGAAACACATGAATGGGAAAAATATCCCCCAGACCCTGTATCCGTCTTTGTGTATGTTGAGTTTTGGACCATTCGTTTTCGATTCATAATTATTTAAGAAAACAAAAGCTTTGCTCATTCGAAAGCTTATAATTAAGGTGGGATGGAAAGTTACGCGAGTTAAAACGAGTATTTTTGCAGTTATTTAAACAAAATCTTTATTGACTAAATTAAACTTTTTTTTTAGAAAATACGGTTGGATTAATTTTCCACCTGCACGTAAACGGTTGTACACTTCTTCTAAATTCAACCGTCCTTAGTTCAAATGACGTTTGAGTAATATTTATCTATTATAAGTAAACTTATAACCCAAACGGGAAGTAAGTCACGTCGATTTTTAAAAAATGTATGGATACTAAAACGAGACCTTGTTACATTTCTAGTAAGCTGCTGGGTTGTGCACGTGTCAATATATTCTAGTATAGCTACTGAGTTGAACGCTTGTCAATATATTACGGTCTTAGTATAGCTACTGAGTTGAACACGTGCCAATATATTACAGTACTATTATAGCTACTGAGCTTAGCACGTGCTAAAATATTACGGTTTAAGTTTATCTTCTGTATCATATTCTGAAAATTGAAAAATGACACATGGACACGGGAATCGAACCCGGGACCTTCGGCTTAGTACGCCAATGCTCTTACCANTGTTTCATGAATATATACAAGATCCTGTACAATTATATATATATAATTGTCGAATGGCTGCTAAATTGCCAACTACCGAGTCGCTAATGGCTGCGTGGTCTGATGGCTGTGATCTCATATAATCACATGTTTATAAGCTGACGACTTCCGCACGTCCATCTTAGACTCTGCCTTAAACTATGAGTGAAGAATGACCATGGGCACGGGACGAATCCTGGATAGCTCAGTGGTAAGAGCATTGGCGTACTAAGCCGAAGGTCCCGGGTTCGATTCCCGTGTCCAGGTGTCATTTTTCAATTTTCAGAATATGACATCTAAGAGGGAATATCCCCACTAAAATGCATTAACAATAGTTTCGGCTATTTGTTTCATGAATATATACAAGATCCTGTACAATTATATATATATAATTGTCGAATGGCTGCTAAATTGCCAACTACCGAGTCGCTAATGGCTGCGTGGTCTGATGGCTGTGATCTCATATAATCACATGTTTATAAGCTGACGACTTCCGCACGTCCATCTTAGACTCTGCCTTAAACTATGAGTGAAGAATGACCATGGGCACGGGACGAATCCTGGATAGCTCAGTGGTAAGAGCATTGGCGTACTAAGCCGAAGGTCCCGGGTTCGATTCCCGTGTCCAGGTGTCATTTTTCAATTTTCAGAATATGATATCTAAGAGGGAATATCCCCATTAAAATGCATTAACAATAGTTTCGGCTATTTGTTTCATGAATTTATCTTCTGTGTTGAATACGTGTCAATATATCTTAGTACTAGTATATCTGCTGAGTTGAACACATTATTCTAGTATAGCTACTAAGTTGAACGCTTGTCAATATATTAAAGTCCTAATATAGCTGCTGAGTTTAGCACGTGATTATCATGGTCCTAGTATAGCTGTTAAGTTGAACACGTGTCAATATACTACGGTCCTATTATAGCTGCAGAGTAGAGCACTTGTCAACATATTACTGCCTAGTATAGCTGCTGAGTTGAATACTTATCAATATATTACTGTTCGAGTTCATCTTCTGAGTAGAGCACTTGTCAATATAGTACGGTCCTAGTATAGCTGCTGAGTTGAATACTTGTCAATACAGTGTGTCCTGAATTAATGTATCCACTATTTTAATTTTTATATTTTACCGCATAATGTAGGTATAGACATAATATGAGTTTCATTGTTTTCCTTAAAGTTATAAATGTTCGAAATGACCACCAGTGGCATCAATGCATCGTAGACCACGACGTAGCCTACAACACAGCGGCAAAAAGACGTTATTGTTGCTAGTGGAATAGCTGCACAGGAATGTTAAACTCGTTCTCTCATGCCCGTCAATGTCCGTGGTTTCGTGGAATACACAGCGTTCTTGAGAGTACGCCAAAGGTATTCATTGCAAGGAGTAATCTTGGAATGGACGGCTTATACCTCTCACCCGCACAATACGATGGATACTGAATAAACAAATGAAAGTGTAAATACTACCTTCTGAATCATCAAAGTTGTTCTTCCTTTATCTTTACGTTTGGTATATGAACATTGAAATAATGGATACATTAATCTGGGACACACTGTATATATTACATTCCTACTATAGCTGCCGAGTTGAATACTTGTCAATATATATTAAGGTTTTAGTGTAGCTACTGAGTAGAGCACATGTCAACATATTACGGTTTTATTTCTAACAAAAAGTAATAATATATTTATATTGTGGGTGGGAAAACTTAACATGAAGTTAGGAATTAAGATAAAGTGTGAAAGTGCGTATTTTTATGAATTAAACACTTTAGGCAATCAAAATATCCTCTCACTCTCTACTTAGTCCTAACACGGACGGTACCCAATTTTTTTATAGTAACCGACTATACTCACCGTACCACATTTGTTACACTTACGAACGAGCATTTCATCACTCATCAGTAAATATTTTAATAGACATGGTTCAGCACAATATTATCCCTCTAAATCAAAGCTACCTAACCACATACTCTTAGGCTAACACTACGTCATGTGTCAACAATGAAATATTATCTCGGGATTCTGTTTATACAATATAAACCTAATAAATAAATGTACCCTTATCATCCGGCTTGGAAATAGGCTGAGCTCATTGCACGAGTTTACGTGATCCATATACTACTAGGATGGGTTTGAGATAGTTTACAACCTTGCATGACCTACCTTAGTTATTTTGACAGTCAGCCAACAACTACAATGTTCCCCAAACCTGGTCGTGTACGTCAACAATACCTTACAAAAACACATATAGAAATATATATATATATATATATATATCTTCAGCAATGTAAATGTTGCCATGTGAATAAACCATGTATAGCGTAAACGTTTAATAAAGAAAAGAAACAGATGAGTCACTTGTTTGTCTTATATTTTCATTTTCAGTAGTCTTTAGAGGATATTTTCTTAAAGTCGGGCATCCTGTGACGGTTCGCTAGTATATCTAGGATTGACAAGAAATTGTTCAATTTTACAGAAAAGGTAAATTAAATTATATTGCTTGAATACAAACAATGATCTTTGACAAATTTTTCTAATGAAATTGGATTGTCTCTAAAATTAATGGGAAAATAAATGATGTTATAATTAGACATTGAAAAGTATAAATAAATGTTTTTATGATAAAATGAACAAAATGTATTTCTTATTATATTTACTTATAATCTGAATTATTTTATTTCAACAAAATTTAAGTTTTAATCACCAGATAAATCATATATATTTCCATAGAAGACTAAAAAAACGTAAATTAGTATGTTGAAAATTTAAATATTAAAAATTAATTATTTTGAAGAATTAATTAATTAATTGAAGATATTATTGAGCTAGTTTAGTTATTGTAGCGTGCATTTAATATATATTGGCTCAAAGATGGATGGAGATTCTAGTAAATATAATTTAGATTAATTTTGATGGCACTAACGAAAGTGGAAAATGTCTTCTTGAAAATACCTAGAAAATTCTGGTGAGATTTTGATTGAAATAAGTTAGGTAAAATAATGTTGGGCAGCTTTCGAATTCTTTCTTGTAGTTTCCTCGTACATCAAGCTATTTTTTTAGATCATTTTCTTTTATGTGGAGGTAAGACAAAAAATAATAATTATAAATTCAGTCATTTTCTTGAGTATTAAAATGTTTAAGGAAGTTCAAAGATTTTTTTTTTTTTTTTTTTTTTTTTTTTTTNTTTAGCTTTGAAGGTAAAATAATTTAATACATTGTTGGTACAGCTGCAGTTGCCCGTCCGTCAACAAAGTAATTATTTTTATAATCACCACACACAAATAGATAGCTAGATTTAAATAAAATAGTGTTTATTACTCCTCGATATAGCTATTGAGTTGAACACGTGTCAATATATTACGGCTCTAATATACCTGCTGAGTTGAATACTTGTCTGAATTATAAAATATATTTAAAAAAAACCACCCAATTCACTAATAATTAATTTGTTAAAAGTAAAATAATATCGTTTACGTTTTAAAAGATTCCGTTAGCTTTTGGATATAGTAGTAGTATATGGTAGTTTTAACAGTTTTAATATCAGCTTCGGTGGCCGAATGGTCTAAGGCTCTACTCTAACAGTATACTAGACTGCCGATGGTAGTGAGACCTAGGTTCAGATCTCGGTCGGGTGTACTGAGGGAGTTTATTCCAAAAAAGTTTTACACTCTTCCTCCACACAAATGCTGATACACACTTCTCATAATTACAACCTATCTCATCCCTTAAAATCATGTAAGTAATTAGTACATAATCGTATAACCCGAACAGGCAGAAAGACGTGGTGCTAAAAAAAAGTTTTAATAATAACCGGCGTATATGTGTCAGTAATTACTAACATTATTTCAGTTTATAAAAAAGTAAGATTTAAAATGTATATTTTAAGTTACTTTCCCGTTTAAAAATTATACCTTCACAGATTTAATTTGATGGTGCCATATTGTATAAAAAAAACTATATTGATAGTATTCTTATAATGGATTGATGGCTCTTCATATTTCGAGTGCCTACTCTCGAAAGCTAGATTTTAGATAAATAATCGATTATCTCGAGCTTGTCTTAGATTTTTAATTCCATATTATATTTACTTTGGTGGATATAATTATTTTGTATGATTCTAGTTAGGTTGGCTACGTTTTTCTACATTTTTGGCCTTTATTTTACTCTCTAGCTGAGAACCTTGAGCTATTGTGAATTATTTATTAATTTTTATCCATGCCCTACTTTATATATTTCTATTTAAATATCGACGTTACATTTTTTAGGACTTTTTTGGTATCAAGTAAATTTTAAATTTGACATGGAAGCCGTTTTGTGCTACGAGGCTATTTATTTTCTTACTTAATTTAATAAGTGGAAAGAATTATAACATTTGACCGCCATTATAATTCAGCCGCGTGCTTTGATAAAGAGAGACGACCGTGCTACCATCTAGCGGATAAACTGATACTGCAAATGACTTCGTCATAACGTTGGTTTTTTTAAAAGGTACCGAAGACTTCTATCAAAACAGGGGGCCTAAGAAACCGATATTGGTTGTAAATAAAGAACCATCAGACTGACGTTTCATTGAGTTAGAGAAGGAGATCCGGAGATCATTTTTATATAATTACTTGGACAATTTACATTATGTTTCAATTATTATTAATCCTCTGTTTAAAATGTACCTGTAATGCAAATTAATATATAAAGTTTTCAAATTAATGGGAGATGACTTCAAACCACTTCGAACCGAAAGGAATCTTGGGAAGTAAGAGGAAAGAAAAAAAGCCCACCACCAAAAAATGGAAATAAACACGGACGTGTTTTAAAAGTGCTCCAAGATATTTTAAGTTAATTTGTGGCAATAAATTAAAGACAGCGTCAAAAATTACCGCCCAGGACATGGGGAAATGACTACAAACCATGAAGATACAATGAAGGGACTACGATAACAAATGATTTAAAAAATCAAAGAGGTTTTTTTCTTGATTGGGCTTACAAATATTCAGGTGAACTCCAGCCATGTTTTTTTCTTATAAACATTAAATTTTACATCGACTTTCATCCGGGTCACCAGACGTCCAATTATTGTATAACTATCCTACATTATCCTCGAGATAAAAATGGTATTTTCTTCTATTTTCAACAAGACAATCTAAATTATCTTACTACAGCTTAGTAACTGTTTATTTCTACTTTAAAAATAGGACTATTGAATTTAGGCTTTCAGCCGAATTAATAAATTAGCCAACCTATTGTTGAAACAAAATATCTATTGTTGAACATAATGAGATGTTTATTTTGTTATTGTTGACCAGTTACAGTATTTTTATTTTCATTGTTAAAGAATTTCATTTTATACACGACATTTTTTATTGTTTTAAAACCACTATATTATTTATTATATTATTTTTTACTGCAGCTTCATTAATATACTTAGGCCTATCTATTTATTTTTTGTTAAATATTGTTATTTTAGAACAAGTAGATCTTAACCATTACTTTTTTATCTCTAGAAATAATATATTATACTTTTTTTTATTTGTTCAGAACATACTTTCTTTTTTTATATTTTATTGAATCTGCTATTAAATTCACCAATATCTAACTATTATTATTAATATTCTGGTAATCCACTTTTGTACCAATTAGATATGTATTCCTACTTACAGGGGCTCCGGAACAGAGGGGTAAGGGGTCTTGAGCCTTCTTGTTTTTATCTTGGGGGGATTGNGTTAAACACCCCCTCCCCCAATATTTCCCAAGTAAATTAAAAGCTCATGTATAAAACTTATATCTATTATCATCATTTTAGTAATTTTAAGTAATAAAGACATACATCTACAATTAATTTAATAAAAAATGGAATGCCCAATTGTGCAGTTTATTTTTCTTACATGAAAAATATGTCTTTCACAAAATTATAGTAACTAACATTAGGTCTAATTGGGATTGCATTAAATATAAAAAATACCATAGTAGTAAAGCTAAAGGGTAATACTTATTGACCTTTTTGCCACAGATAAGCACGAATTGAAAAAAATTCACAGTTGAATTGTAAGTTTAATTTTAACGCGAGGTGAATTTTCAATCAGAGTTCAAATTTTATTTTTGTCATATTTTTTGTCAACCTTAAAATATTAAAAAGCTGGACATTCATAAAATTAATACGCTTTCTTTTTTTATACATAAAATATTTTATTATCTTTAAACCTACGTTAAATATTGCTGTGATAATATATCTGATTATGTTGTATTCATGGTTTGTAAGAAAAATACTAGTATTTAATCAACCCTAGTGTAAAGTTCTATCAAGCTTTCCTCCACAATATGAGTCTTGACAGGGTTGATACCTACACTTACATTGACCCGAAAGGTAGCGTAGCTTATACGATAGAAACATAGCGTGGACGTAGCGAGGGAAGGGCTATGGGGGTTCAAACCCCTCACATATGCTCGAATATTTCTGAAGTTTTTAATATGTATCGTAAAAGAATGTTTGTGAAACTTGTGAAACTATTTATCTTAATTTGATTCTGCAATACGATCTTCAGAAATCGTAGTATATAATCTAAAAACATCCATTTCTCAAAAATGTGTAGGTGGAAACCACGTCGAATATCTTCTAGAGGCATCTAACTTTGATAGTAAAAAAAAGGCGAGGATCCCTCTAAATAGCTTTTTATGGGCATAAAAATTTCTTGAGTAGGTCTATTCCAAATAGCGTATAGGACTATACAAATTAAAAAAATATATTGGGGAGGTCTACTCTCAAACTCTCTTAAATCAATGTAATTTTCAAAAGCTCCTTACTTTTGAGGACCTCTCCAAATACGTTCTAGGACATTCAATTTTTAAATATTATCTGGGAGGAAGAACACTTCATAAAATAAATAATTCTTGATAGTTCTCCTTACACATCACACAATTAATACAGTTCCACCACCACTTTTTAGAATAATTTTCTTATTTCAGGGTGACCTGGTGGTCTAGGAGTAAGGTGTCAAGACTTCTGTGCTGGGGGTTCGGGGTTCAATCCTCGGTCCCGGCACAGATTTAGCTGATTGCCAAACCATTCTTTCACCTCTGAAAAGACGTGTATTAATCACAACTTTTGAATGTGTGGAATGCCAGGCCTCCGCCGTGGTTCGGATTCCACGTTAAGCTGTAGGTCCTTCATTTCATCTCACAATCACCTTACCATTACACAATAGCGTAAGTGCGTAGGCTATAACCCGAACGGATAGTAAGATGCGGTGCTAATAATAATAATAATAATAATAATAATCTTATCTAAGAAGTTTTAATATAATGTCATAGACTTACAATATGGAACTCTCCCAAAATTAAATTTTCCCTACGCTTAGACTATACATGGCAAACAGAGAAACCCCGTAAAAGCGAATTAATTGTTGGTGCGACATCAAAAGTCAGATAAATTATAAAATGTCATTGAAATTTTTAATTGTTATTGCAATAATTAGTAAAATATAAAATAGTTTGGACTTGGTAATGCTTTCTATCAGTTTTATCCCCAACTAATGTGATCTATTGATTATCTTTTGCCAATAAATTAATAAAAGGCATTGAAAACTATGAGATTTTGCATTGAGGTCTTTAACTTTTATTATAAAATACTGGAAAAGTAAATATTCTTTGGTCTGGAAAACCTCGGAAGAGTAAGAATGTTAAAATGTAGGTCTTATCAGCGCGGTTTGAAAGTGTGTAAGATAAATCAATTTTATCAGACGAAATCAGCCGTTAGCGTGTACGATATATTTCAAAATGAAAGGACACCAAAATGTAGGGCCAATGTTTAGTAATTAGGCTGACGTCACATTATAGTGAGTAGGGTATCTGTCGAGAGGATCTGAATAAATTCTAAATGTGATTACAACAATAGCCTTTAGTAGGTCTTTTGCGTACCAATAATAACTGACTTGCAATGCGAACTATCAAGAATAGTGTTTTTTACTTAAAACTTTGAAACAAGCATTATTTCTGTATTTGACAGGTTTTTCCTCGATTAAATATTATAGGAAGACATTTTGATTTGTAAAGGTTTCCCAGGTACTTTATACTCTCCACTTACAATAAATATCATTCTTGTAAGTTGTGAATAACCCTGGAATTCAATAAGACCCGGGGCTCCCACATAAATATGAGAAATATTTCTTTGGTTGTGTGCACTAAACACTAGCTACAATTTAAAAAAAAACTCAAAATATTTTCTAGAGGGTTAACATAAAAAAAATTGCCAATAAACAACCACTATAAAAAGTTTATAGAGGCATCTAATTTTCAAAAATTTGGTTGGTGAAAAATCCCTTCAAATAGCATCTACAGGTAATAAATTTCCGAAAAATTTACATGTGAGGAACACATAAGTAGCGTTTAGAAAATTCTAAATTAAAAAAGAAAAATTCTGGGCGATAAACACTCCAAATAACTTTTATTTACTTGTATGAGTTATATAAAGGTCAGCATTATTTGTATAAAGATTTGAACCTAATGTTTTCACTTCGAGAACTGGACGTATCAACACTGGTAAAATCTGAACACTTTACCATCCAATAGTAAGCATAAATGTTGTCATTTGAAGACATTCGACCTAGTTCATTAAAGGGGAGCTATCTTAGAATAGTATCAGACTATATTTTAACTAAATATATAAACTGAATTAGCATTAAAGACATTAATTATATCCTTCAACAATAATAAACGATTCTGTTTATGCATTCTAATGAGAACACTAATTTAAATTGTGTTATTTTATTTTTATTTTGGTACCACTACCTGTTAAATGGCTATACGCACATGTACTAATTACGCTAATGAGTCAGGACTGAGAAAGGTTAAGCTTAAATTAAGTGTACCCTCATTTGCGTGAAGGGGGGTGGCAAACTACCCTCATTACACCAGACAAGGATTTGAGCCCCCGATTCCCCTGTCACCAGCAGTCAAATCTATTGGTAGAATGACGCCTTAGACCATCCGGCCACCGAAGCCATTTGTATTACTATTATTATTAACATGCAACCCTTGAGAAGATAATAATTATTCTTTGTTTAGCTCAAAATACTTTTTTATTATATACTAAATTTAACTTGGGTAGATTTAATATTTAATTCTATATCATTATTATTAATTTTATTTTATTTATCTAAATTCATATTTAGTATCATAATTAGCGCAAATAGTTACAGATAGGGTTAGTCGAGTGTTTTATTTACAAGAATTATAATAGGCCTAATCACACTCGAAATTTAACTGTGTAATCCTTTATTAATTTTAGTATTGTACTGTATATTGTATAATGAACCTTGCATCCATTGTGTAGAGGTGAGTTTAATAGGATGTTTGCTGTCCGTGTCAAGCGAGCTGAAAAGCTCCAGGGATGAAACCCGGTGTAGTTAGGGTCCAATTTTAGTCGAAACGTTAAGACGTAAGGTCCAGGGGTCTTGGGGAAAGGAAGCTTCGTCATATCGCTGAGCAGTTTCTGAAATATTTATATTGATTTATTATTTTAAAGTCTATCTACCTAACGGAATAAAACGGGGATGGTGGTTGGGACCCCTATTCATACTATATTCATTAATTATTATTATCTCTGACCAAAGTTCATTTTTTTTTACCCCCAATCTATTACGGTAATAGTTTAGCTACTGATTAGAGCACGTGTCAACATATTACGGTCCTAGTTTAGCTACTGATTAGAGCACGTGTCAACATATTACGGTCCTAGTATAGATGCTGAGTAGAACACGTGCGGTACCTGTCTAACATCTAGTAGGAAACTAACTCACTGACACAACGCTCTACAAATAGACTCACATTTAAACGTAAATAAACTTTGCGCCTGCGTGACGCGAGCTATTATCTTGGGACTAGTGTCGGTACCAAGCGTTTAAATGTTAACCACAAAACTATTTGTATAGTGTACCTTGGTTCTATCCCAGATGGACCCTAACAGGTAATAAATAGTATTTATTTGTTTGTTCCTATACTATTGACAATATAGTCTTTAGGTTTGTTCAAAGCTTCGAATTTTTACAATCCTAATTTGATGCTTGTTAGGATTCGTATACGGTTAGAAATCTCGAACATTACTATTTAATAGTTTCGTATTGGATTATTGGTTTAAAATCAAAATAGATTCTAGATTAGGTTTAAATTGAATTTAATTACAAAAATCTAACCTATAAGTGAAATACTAGAATAATAATTACACATCTAACCGGTAGTAAGATTTGTGTTTAAAAAAAAAAAGTTATAGCTTGGATCCAGTAGGTATTTGATTTGACAGTAAACATTTTCTAATCTCACTAATAATTTAAGGGTACAATGTAAAAGGAGGTAAAGTCATACTACATACAATCTCCAGGAAAGCTATTTTTATACATCAAACTATCAAATCCCATAAGGACCCCGGCAATTTTTTTTTTTCTTAAAATTAATTTAAATACGACAGAGACCTCTTTAAACCATGTTCTGAATAACATCAGAAAGGTGTCATGAGTCTCTAACAGATAGCAGTACTATCTCAATATGAGCTGAAATAGAACTTTTCCCAAATCTTTCTCCTGTACCTTAAAGACCCACTCATTAGTCGTTGGAAGTCGCGTCAGCGCCAGTCCCTAGCTATCGGTAGCAGAAGAAACCAATTGAGATTTACCTTGTCTCGACGCCTCAGTCAACCCTACAGTGTTGCCAGAGCTATCAGTACTTTTAGCCTACTACTACGCCTCACCCATTCAAAGAGTGGGCTTAGGTTAGCAAGCAAGCAAAGCTATACACCTCTGAAATATTTATCGTGGGTAGCAATCGCCTCTGTATGGACCTAAAATAAAAGGTGTCACAAAATGAATATACTGAATTACTGGTGATGGGAAGATCGTAGCTCGAATCTCTGTTGGGTGCACAGAGGGTAGTTTATTCAAATGTTAATTATCTTTCCCCTACTCTCTCTCCAGGCTAATTTGGGTTAGCTACCTCTAAACTACCTTCCTTATACCTTTACCTTAAATTTGGTCTATCATAAAAATAAAGTTCTTAGTAAACCTTGTACTAAAATCAATTATAATCAGGGGTGTACGTCCCTAAAATAATCCAAAGCATTATATCCCAACTAAAAAAGAAACTAAAAACACACCAGATTCACACAATGTTCCTGCATGAGCGCACTAATATATCCTATTGTCGACATTGAAAAGTGATTATATATATGGCAGATTAATTTTGATCTATAAATGGTGCTTGACCGATGGTTAAATGGATTGACTGAAGCAGTTTTGTGCCCATCCGTTTGGAGTGATAGTGTATTTTGGCTAGGAATTCTATCACCCCCCCAAAATCAAATCTTGGGTAGGCCCCTGCAAATAATACTATTTTAAATGTAGGCCTACCTAATTATTTGAGTGAATCTAACATATATATTTAATACTCTTCCTTTATTAAATACAATTATTTATTAATACCAAACATATGGATGTATAAAAAAATAGAATCCCATACTTTCTTAGGATTCTGGTAGAATGGAACTTTTAGAAAATACAGACCCATTTTTTGATCAACGTTGATAACATTTTATTATATTACTATTGTTATTTTATAGGTATTGATCATATTCATCAAAAGCGACAGCTGCAGATAGCACATGACTTGATGTATGAATATATTGTTTCAATAGCTTTAATAATTTTCAAACTAGATTATTTATATCTAAATATTATTGTGCATTCCAATTCAATAATCGATTATCCTAAGGTTATTGACTTTGCCCGACATCTTAGCTCAGTCGGTGACTTGTTTGTGTACTGAACTAAGGGACTTGGGCTCGATTCCTAGCATGTCCATAAAATATATCGTTGGTTTTCTCTTTCACGATGATGAATTGTGTATCCAAAGATGGGTAGATAAGGGTTTGATCCCGGTAGGATGCACTGAGTGTTTTTTTCCTTGAGAGATTTTCCACTTTCCCTAATAGCAAATGCAGTTGCATTTCCTCTCAGTTAGCCTTCCAAATCCATAACATATTAGCGTAATTAGTACAGAAGCGTACGAGCCAAACGGGTGGAAAGACGTGGTGCTTAGGAAAAATTGTGTTTGTTTCTAGAGTTAAATTAGTTTATAGATCGTGTGATGATATAACACTGTAATAAATGAAGAAAAAAAATTGTTTTCAAATTAAAATAGTTATTTTTGAAGTGTTATGTGTTAGAAAGCATAATGCATTTTTTAAAATTTATTCTTATTCCCCCTAAAGTGTGCAATATAAATACCATTAACAAAAATAAAAATCCCGGTCATAATTTGCTATTTCTAAAATAAATTTATTTACAGATTTAAAAAAAATGCCATTGGTTTTTGACTATCACGTCTACATCAAAATATACTCTCAAATTTAATATTTTAGTGAATAATAAATTTTAGGCCCATACAATTATAAATATAAGATTCAATTTTCACCATTAACTTTTTACTTTCCCTTGACCTCTGGGAGAGAGAAGTAGTAGTGTGATGATTAGTTTACTGAAAAACAAAAAGAGAAAAAATAAATTCTCAAAAACCGCTCAAACGATTTTGATTCAAATTCGTGTCTAGGCACTGTTTAACTTTACAAAAAATATGGACATTCTCATTTTCCCATAAAAATAATTTTGAGGTTGCTTTACATGAACATAAATTTCCTATTTTATTACATTTACTCCACAAATATTTCAGATATGAAATAACTTTCCATTAAAAAGTTGCAGTACTATAAAAATAATAACTACAAGACTAAGATAAATATTGTATTTTTGGTTGGCAGACCTGGAGGAGAAAGAGGCCAGCCTGCTGCCACCGCGCTTCCTAGGGAACCCGCTAGAATGCGTGACGACGCAGGAAGGTTCTGACGTCATACTCACCTTGGACATAGAGCCTTCCGGTGGTGCTCCCACCGCCATCTCTTGGTAATAAAATCAACTAACTTAAAACAATCCAATGTGTGAATTTACATAACGTTTAAGATAGTCAAGGATGCCCTGGAATTTAATGACACACTTTTTAAATAAAGAGAAAAAGTGTATCATTTGTTGCCGCTATCTTCATTATATATATTCAACAATTGTTGATACCACCACGAGAATAAAATTAATCTATGTGTTTCTACTGGAACAAAATTTTATTTATTTAGACAAAAAAAAGTTATTATAGAAAGCTGTAAATACATTATCCTTAACTTGCGTTCCAATATCTTTTGAATTGCTTATCAGTGGATTACACTGTCATATTTTTTTAATCAAAGAAATATATTTATATCATAGATTATATGATAAAAGAACTGACACAGTTTTTGATATAATTTGTGTTATAAGAACATTGTCACCTTTTCGTCAAAGTTGAACCAAAATATGTATTCACAAAAATGGACGCCAATCATCACAAAAATATTTACTGATGAGCCATGAAACTTTTAGCAATTCGGTCACAAATGTAATTATTTTATTAATTAGAATTTGAAAATTTGAAGAAAAAAAAATACAAGAAAAAAACATATAAGCTATTGCCTAAGTGTGGAGTGTGTGTCACTACATTTTAACTGTTTTGCATCAATAAGTTAAAATGTCACATCTCACCATTCTATTTGATAAAACTCAACGGCATATTCTATAAGGTATTTCATACCAAAACAATTGTAAGATATATTCTTTTATATAAGATCTTCGATGGACCGTCAAAGTTACATCATAGTTCTTTCATCAAATAAATTTATAAAAGAAATGAGACAGTTTAAAACAACCCTAACACAAACCATGTATTCCAAATGGAACCATATAACATAGTTTTCACTTTACAAAATTATGTAATTCCTTCACAGTGATAAGTGTCGTGAACTATTAACGGCGTGGTAAGAAAATTTAATTTTCTAAATGATTAGTAGATTTATGGTCTGGACTACGATGGCTAGCTTTGCATTAAGCCATTCAATATCTCCTCTTAAAGGGAGTTAAGTGAGTTAAAGAGCAGTATTTTTTATAGTTTTCACAGCAAAAATACTTTTTTTTTACCCAAAAATAAATATAATATTCCTACAATAGTTACATTTAGTTTAATTTTCTACACATGGCAATTCTCACAGTTTTTTAATATCTGTCTTGAACGTTGCATAATTTTACCAAGATCTTTTTCTTTTAATTTAAAAAAAAAATTCGCTCAAATTCCGAAACGCTCATAGAAAATATTAGAGCTGTTTATAATACTATGTGTAGAAAAATAAACTAAAATTT
This sequence comes from Timema douglasi, assembly GCA_901482245.1. Taxonomy (NCBI): domain Eukaryota; kingdom Metazoa; phylum Arthropoda; class Insecta; order Phasmatodea; family Timematidae; genus Timema; species Timema douglasi. The sequence goes on along the minus strand of CABEEJ010003612.1, from coordinate 2,288 downwards.
TCTGTCGGAAATTTTTTTTATTTATTTTAATTTTTTTTAAATAATTATAAAAGCGTCAAAAATACAAAGCTTAACACGCGTCCCCCCCCCC
>CABEEJ010003611.1:13733-79323 GCA_901482245.1 Timema douglasi | reverse complement strand
CAAGCTACGAGAATGAACAAATCCACCCAGAATATTCTTACCCACCAAGCCAAGAGAGTGAACAAATCCACCCTGGATATTCTTACCCACCAAGCCATGAAGATGGAAATTCCAGCTTCAACGCGCGAGGAAAAGGGTATTTTGATTTTATTTCAATAATTAAATAATATATTACTATTGAAACAAATAGTTTTTATTGCAGTCGGGCGGGAACAGAGTCCGTGCCTTCTGGGTTAGAGTAAAATTTACTAGTGTAAAGCTAAATTTCTAATTATTAACATTTCGAGCGCTCGAAATAATCTTTATTTAACTTTTCAAACTGCATTTGGAGAAACGTGTACTAAGGCATCAACATTTTGTTTTTGTTTTTTTGGCCGGTGACAGGGAATTTGGAAATTTCCTATCACTGTGCGGCCGTGTGTACTACAAGTGTATTTTCCTTTATGGTTTCCCAATTTTCTTACACTCAATTGCAGTTTCATTCCCATAAATTCTTCCTTCCAAATCCATACACAGATAGTAATATGATTAAGTTAAGATATTCCGGACGTTAAATAAAACGTGTAGCATATGTCAAAAGATTAGTCCCTAAAATTTAACCAACATAACGGTAGGTCTATTATAAGTGTAATCGTAAAATGAAACTTTTTGAAATATCTTATTCTAAAAATTAATATTGTATTTATTTATTCACCTACGTACCATATTTTTTCGTATGTGACTGTACAGTTGTATCCCACGACCTGACCTCGAGAGGAATTCCTAGGTGCAAGTGCCCGCTGTGGCACTCCCTGCCAAACTGCGCAATTGTGTTTTAGCGCAACTGTCCGGGCTCCGGATTTATAGAAACAAGTTTACTTGGGCAGTAAAGGCGAGACCGCCTGTTGAAACGCATATCCTTGGACAACATTCCTTGCCTGGGCCGGCCTGGCCACCGGCGCGGCGCGTCAAAGCCATAAAGCACCAGAGGAAGTAGTACTTGGCTGTCCGAGCGAGAATAACAATAACGAGTGTCCAGTTTTCACCGCCATTTTGAACGGGCTTGGGATTTTTTTTCATGCGGTCATTGGCCTCCCCATTGCCAGATTTTCGCGATTGAAAGGATTAGGAACGACATCGAAAGTGGTTATAAAAGTTTGTTGTAGCAAAAAGAAGTTTCCTTCCCGTTTAGGTGCTAAGCCCGAGTAAATATCGAGCGTGGATAGCACGTTCTGTCATCTCTGTTACTTACTGCCCTACCAGTAATAATGAGCAGTGGTGGCTCGTAGCTAAAATTAGTGGGGATGTTGCTCCAGAAAAATTGTTAGCCTTTGTTTTAAAATTGTGTAAAAGGAAAAAAAACATGTATAAAAAGAAAATCTATTCAGGAACGTGATAAAATTTTAACAAAAAAACGAACTTTTTTACTTACTTAAACTTAAATTGTTACAGTTCATGCTTTATCTATTCATTTAAAAATTAAATCCATTCTTTTTGTTTTAATCTGCGCAAAAAGTTCAATAATTTTCTCCTTGATCTCTGGATGACAATTGAGGAAATTTTTCTCCATTGAAAGTACTGCAAACGCATTTAGTCTTTCTGTTAAATAAAAGAACTGAAAAACATGAGTCAAATAGAATAGCTAGAAGCAGAATAATAATTTAATTCTACACTCTTCTACACTTTATTACATTCAAGAATGTGGTACACGGTTTTTAAGCACAATACAAGCTGAGTAAAAAAAACTTCCTTCCACCATCACGGCAGAGCCGGCACTGCGAGAGCAACAGTGCTCTCTCTACCTGGCAGTCCCGCCTTTCTCCCCAGCCCCATCCTATGTGCACATGCGCACAACAGTCAAACACCACGTCGCTGGCACTGTGAAGCGCATAGTTCCATACGAAGATTTTTTTTTCATAAACTGGGGGATGGCTACTGAAGTACTGACATTAAGCTTAAGGAATATATATTGTACTACAAAAATAAAGAACGAATTAAAGAAAAAATGACTCACTATAATAAATGTTATCGATAATATCAAGTGGAAATAGGGGGTGCTACAGTCCCGTAGTGCCTATACACGAGCCGCCACTGATAATGAGTAGGGATGAGGCTGGTATAATTTAGAGAGACCCACTTCGGTGGCAGAATTATCAAAGGCGTCACTTTCAAATTATACTAAATGACAGGGAGATGAGGTAGGGTCGAGTATACTGAAGGGGATTTTTCATAAATGGTCCTCCACTTTCCCTCCACGCAAACGTGGGTACATTTTCTCTAAATTCAACCTTCCTCATCCCAAACTTATTAGTGTAATTAGTACATAAGCGTATAACCAAACAGGTAGTAAAAGAAAAATGGATAAACTTTCTTTATTTTTGGCATAACTCAAGTAAGGCGTAATGGCCCCTTTGGAAATAATTCACCCACCCCCCTTCCACCTCAGAATAAATTTTCTTAGCTTTAGGTTTATGTTACTCTTTTTTTTTATTGCTAAGGTTAATAGGTCCATCGGTAAGATAAGATCATTAGGGCCTTAAACGACATGAAAAACACAGGGAAATACCCATAAGGACATCTTTTCTCGAATATGATACGATTAAAAACACTTTATATGGCTTATAAGGGCATCCAAATTTTAAGCCTAGCTTAGCCTAGAAAAAAGTATGTTCCGTTCAAAGGTTTGAGAACCAAATGAATGATTTGCTCACAAAATATAGAAACACTAAGTTATATTTAAAATGTTTTAGTACTCAAATTAATGTAGCCTTTTCGAAGTAAATTAGATTACATTTGTAGGTGTTTGGTGGAAAGCAACAGAAGGTTAATCGTTATTTTGTTTTGATAGTAACCTAAATACATGTTTGGTTAAAATAAATACAAATTGCTTTTGTAGATGCGTTAAGTCCAATTTACTACAGATACAGTAGTAATTTCAAACATTCTTTGATTTATTTTATCACATCTTCCTACCTGTTCAGGTTGTATGCATTCTTTGATATTTGAAGTCCTGTTGAAATTACACGATACCCACGATTACAAATTGGTTGAGATACCATGCGCAGGAAATTAAACTATAGGTATCTACTGAAGCAGTATTTTTAATATTTCACAAAAATTGTAAAAAAAATTGGACTTATACTGGCTTTCCCCTCCATAACATATTTTAATATTATGCTAACGGTGATTGCACCTCTAAGTAGTCAACTATAAGTCTGAGAACCCTGGTTTGATTTGTACAGGTACTGAAAAAATGTACTCTATGTATAAAAAGTTGAATCTTATTTGAGGTATGTAATGTGCACTTTCTGAACTGATTATATCAGCACAACTTAAACTCAGAAAGGACAACGCCCAATCCGGGGCCTTTAATTCATCACTGTGGAAGGGACGTCTTACATTTCACCAATGATTACTTTTCTGGCAATTCCGGGTATCAAACTCAGAATCCTTAGTTCAGTAGACACACAAGGTATCGTATTTGATCCTGTTAAATAATGAGTAACTATTTATATGAGTAGGCTGTAAAAAAATAGAATACTATTGATTAGTAAGTACACTGTGGTTAGTGAAATTTGGTGAATTTGAATGAAATTGTTTGGTTTCTGGTGATGTAGGACTGGCCTATACCTTGGTGTCTGAACGTTAAATATTTAAATAATAAGTATCGAACATATGTATTATCAGAACTAAGTGCAGGTGTGTTTAAGTGAAGATGGGTGCATTTTCTTTACATTCATCCTACACTTACTTGTATCTTAGATAGTTTGGTGCAAGTTGATTTGTATCAGCGGGTGGGTGGGACAAAGATGTCAGTCTCTCCTATTCTGATTTGCTGGTGATGGAGATGGGTGAACTGATTTTTTTTTCTCAAATGTTTTCCCACACTCTCTCTTATGAGAATATTTCCTCTAAGTTCTACCTTACTCTAAGTGTAACATATAAATATAGTTCAGAAACATTGAGATGCACACTACACTATAAAAAAAAGGTGAGTTGGGAATATCTTGAACGGAAAGTGACACACATCGCATTGAAACAAAAATATTTGACTTGGAATAGACAGTATTGCCACAAATACTAAACATTGATTAAATTGATCAATTCTACGAAAATTCCTCAAATGCTATTTTTTTAAATTAAAATTTACTACGACAATTATTTGGTTTAAACAGGTTAAAAGAGTTTTTTTGATATGTCGCTTTTTTCAGACTTTTGAATTAGACTAAGGTAGAAAAGCAAACTGGTGAATTAAAAAAAAGTTTTATATATATATATACCTTTCATTCACGCGAATCTTTAGGCACGCGGTATAAATGTCAAAATCGTTGCCTGGTTTGACGATGACGTCGCGGTCCAAATCCCGGCCTGTTGTAGTGAGGGTATTTTTACCTAAATGGTTTCCCACCCTCGCTCCACACAAATATATGCACACTCCGTAGCAAGCTTACCTAGAAGAGTTACATTACGATTCAGTTTATAAAATAGGACCATAATGTAATCAGTCAAGGTGAATTGAGTGTATATTTTCTCTAAATGTTACCTTCCTCATCCTATCCTCATTTTTTAAATTCATATTTTAGCAACATGATTTACAAACCATTTGGGTCATAGGCATATTATGTACTAATTATGCTAGTATTTTATGTATGGGGAAGGTTGAATTTTAGAGGAAGTGTGCCCGATTTGTGTGGAGGCAGAGTGGAGAACCATTTATGAAAAAGCCCCTTCATTAGCATCATCACTGGAAGTTTACACCTCTGTAGGTTGACTGGCACTATTTCTTCCATTCCTTTTGATCTCGCTAAGATTCAGTGGGACACAATTTAGAGGGGAAGGAAAAAATCAATAAACCCAACCAAGATTCGAACCTCGATCTCCCCATCATTGGAAGTCCAGTCTATTGAGAGTGTGACACCTTAGAGCTTAGACCAATAAAGTGTATCATTAGAATGATCAAAGTGAGTAGGGCCCGGACGGGTTGTATGACGCTGTGAAGCTATGAGATGACAACATTTTGCACCGTTGTATGCTTGCTTCATTCCAGAGGTGGCGTCATGCGAGTCGGTGAACTGCCGGGACCGTCAGTCCTGTCTGGTGGACCTGAGCTCGGGGGCGCCGCGATGTGTCACGTGCAGCTACCGGTGCCCTCGCCCTTCTGGGGGGATGCGCCGGGAGATGGGCGGGCCCATCTGCGGCACCAACAATCGGACTTACCACTCGTGGTGTCACATGCTCAAGGACGCCTGCGCCACGGGCTACGTCATCGAGACCAAGCACTCGGGTTCATGCGGACTAGGAGGTAACACACATAGGGCGGTTACGCACACAGTACAATTTTCATAGAAAGAGTATTTTAGAAAATACCAAGATGTATTTTTGTGGCCAGCAAAGACAACATTTTACTATGTTATTATTTGAAATTTTGTAGTTTAGATGTGGTGGTAACTAACAAACAGCTAGCAGTAGATGAAAAATTGGTTAAAGCAAAAACATAACTAAAACCAATTGTGAAAGTTTTGACTGCCGTAAGTGACAACAAAGCAACATAATGGTCTTGCAGATAATATGGTTTGGTGAATAAATACATGAGTAAATCTGATGACTTTTGCTTGCTGTCAGTTACCACCACTCCTATGGTGAATGGACTATAACTATTTTCCTGTGTGTTTTTATAACCTGGGATGTGGTCAGCGGCTCTCCCTTTTGACAGATAAAAATGGTGAACTTTTGTTAATATAGGCTATTCCATGATAATTTTATACTTATTTATAAGATTCTTCAAGGTGTGTAAAGTATGCATAAAAATAAATTAAGGTAAGAAAATAATTTAGCACCTGAGAATTGTATTCAATATACAGGTTTCTTGGGTCAAACTTCGACAGACTTACCACACAACCATCTACTTGAGTAAATATTTAAGTATATGAGGACAATATATCATAGGATAAGATCAGTTACTTTCTAAATTTAAATTAATGACATAAGTTTGGGATAAGTTCAATTCTTGTCCCCTCTTGTGTAATAATAAAATAGTATATATTGTCCATAAATTAGTTTTATTATCATTTATGTCATGAATAAGAACACGTTCATTACATTTATTTGACAATATTTTAGTAGCTTATCTTATATATAAAATTTAACAGTCCATTAATTTATTAAGTCATATTTAATAAATCAAACCTGATATGTTAAATATTATTTGGCACTTATTTAATCGAGGATAAACGATTAAACAAAACTGGATTATGCATAGTGTTAAATTATATTAATTCTAACTGATCAACATTCTAGTAAATAGCATTTGTCTATCCTTTGTTTAAACATATGGTATATAGATGTAAGCACTTGAAAGAAAAATTAGTAAGTAATATAGTCACAACAAATAGTAAGATAAGTAAAACTCTAAAATTGACAAAATCACACCAAATGGACACTATTCCTGTTTAGTTGTGATAGTTAAGGTGGAGATTTAGGGGACACGAGAAAAGGTCAGTATTTTTGGCAGTATTTATATCAAAACTATTTTTTGTCAAAATAAATCAAATGTTGCCAAGATAGAAAACAGACTTTAAGGTATTAATGTTGACACAGTAGACACTCAATTATCTGAACAGATGAAGGGGAGGAGTTGTGAAAGAATTCTAAAAATAAATAATCAGATTTAATAGTATATGTTTCGGCATTCATATCCAAAATAAACACTTTCTTAACATACGGGCTTATTTAGAATATTTTGTGACGTTTACCGAGCTGGAAGGTCAGAACTTTAAAATTTGCTCAGAAGTCTAGTTCACACATAGTCAAAACATGGAGTTAAAAGAAATTCCCTGATGGACACATGGATAAGTGGCAAACCGAATAACTCATGTACATACTCGAGAGTTAAATGTATTTAATTATACATTAGAAACTTTAAGTTAATAAAATACACTCTAAAATCATAAACATAGATAGAATCCATTCACCAAAGGAGTGGTGATAACTGACAGCTCTCAAAGTTATCGGATCTACTCTCTGTATCCATTCTCCTAACCATGATTTGCAAGATTATATGATAGTTTGTTCTCATTTATGGCAATCAAAACTTTCACAACAAATATTTGTTTTGGATTATGTTTTTCTTTTAATAGTGTTTACATCTTCTGTTTGCTGTCAGTTATCACCACTCCCATGATGAACAGACTCTAGTTATATTTTCATGCATATTATGGAAAGTTTAAGGGAGTTGGTAACCGGTAACATTTCATGATAAATAGATGGTACAACATTATTGGACACATTAAAAATAGTATACACTCATTACCAATCTTGTTGTATTTGTACTTTGATTTATGTGAATAAACATTTTATTTTATTTTCAGGTGTGAAGCCTACGATTGTGAATACAGTTCTTAACGACTCCACCAATATAAATAGGTACTCATGAAAGACTGTACTAAGAACTCTTGCCATAGCAAACTTTTCCTTGGGGGGCGCACTCCCCCGCGCACCTTAGTGTGTAACGCATAGCTTCATTGTGATTGATGCTCATGTGGCTCTCGCCGACTGCAACGTTCTGTGGGCACCAGAAACCCCCACAACAAATGCAAGGTGAAAGATAATGGGAAGGATGAACTCTTAATAACATGTCCTCGGAGAGAAATATAATATTTAACTTGAGTTGAATTTAAGAACAGCTATTTTGTGAAGTATATTATTTTGCTGACTAAAGTAAATGTAGCAGCTAATATAATCATCAAATAATCATATGTGTAGGTATTTAGTGACTGTCGTAAACAAAATCTTTACTAAGTTTCTGAATGGGGTCATACAACTCAATGTATTATTATTATTTCAATGGGTTATTTTAGTTGTGTTTCACAGACTTAGCAAACATGATGTATTATTTTTGCATGTAAATTATCACTCCTACGACTAGTTTAATGGGCTTTTGTCCAAAATAAAAAGGCCACAGTTTGCCAACTGCTATATCATTAGAAAAATATACATGTAAACTGTTTATGAACTATTTTATAATGTTAACAAAGATGAGTGTAGTTTTCATTAAAAAAAATGATCTCAAAATATTTAGATTAACATTATGGCATTACTTAATTTACAGTATTTTAATTGAATTATTTGTTCATTTTAGATAGGTACATTTAATAAATATTTTTGTTTAGCATGTGAGATATTTCCTTTTATAAGTATTTATGCTCAGTTTTATTGGTTTTTGTGCAGAAAATTACCCACAAGTTGTTGATGACATTATATCAACTCAATTTTGCCATAAATATTCACCTACTGTTGAATCTGAAAGCAAATATTTACAATTTTTGCCAAAGATGTCCTTAGGACAACATATTAATGCTTTACTCATAATTATTATAACAATGGCTTCTTTTTTTTTTACCATAGATAGGTGCTAAAACTATATTTCACAATTAAAGAATGAAAAATCTTTCCTAGTTATCTTTTATTTTGTTACTATTAATATTAATATTAATAAGGAAAAGTTTTTTTTACTTCTTACACAACTTTTAAATCAAGATGTGTTGTGAAGTTAATAAAGGACAAAATAAAATAAAAATACTGTGTTGTACTTAGTTTTAAAAAGACTGAATGCTACAGACAATAAAGTGGTGAATAATGAAGATATTTAATAAAAATGAAAACATAGTTGTGACTGGAGAATAAATTTTTGTGTTCAATGTATATATTATTATGTTATTTTTTATTTATTATTATTATTTGCATCTTATGTAACAAATTGTTCTCTTACTCTAGAAATCTTGTTTATTTTGTTTTACTATATTTTTTTATGTAATTGTACTTTTGTAATTTTCAAATCATACCGAAAAATAGCTTGAAGGTATGACATGCATCACAATCCCAGCATATATAACTTTTTTATTTGTTTAAAAAACTATTATTCAAGCCTAAAATAGTTTAATCATAAACAAAGGTGTTTATGACTCTTATCAAGAAATAAAAAGTGGTAACGGCAAAACTATTTATGAGTTTTGGTGTGGTCAGCTAGATTTTAAGATTTAAATTCAGTAACAAATAGTAAGTATAGTCCAATTTTCACAGGAAGAACCTTGTATGACAGCTATAAATTATACGAGATCCACTTTAATACATTTATACATTAAATCATGTGATCTGCAGTTGTCACTTTTGATGGATATTATACTAAAAAAAAGTGAAACAAAAATGTGTTATTTTAATTAAATTTGGCAACTGTCACAGTCAGATGAACAAATCTGAGCTAACTTTAGTTTATTTGAGAATCTAATAATCCTGTGTGCACTATAACAGGTAATTTATTGATATCATTATGTAAATTAATAAACTGACCCAAGCCACAGGCTGGAAACAGTAATGGATGTAAAATTTACATTAATGTCTAAATTTTAATCAGGACTGTGGAGTTAGTACGTCAAGCTTTCAACTATGACTCTTGTTTTTCAACTGTCCCCAACTCTGACTTCTTTATAAATGGCTAAAGTATATTAATTAGTAATAACAAATTTACTGCAGTAAAATGCTCCAATACAAATGACTTTATGGGAAGCTTCTTTGGCACTCTGAACGTATAATTAAATAAGTTTGTCGAACAAAATTACAGATATTGATAGTAATGAATTAAAAAAAGTATAAAATTTAAAAGATGTAGTTACCATGTATTGATTGTTATATTATACATTTTTATTTTGAAGCTTAAGTTGGGGTCGGTACATTTTTACCAACTCTGCGTCCCACTCCGCCCAAAATCGCCTTCGACTCTGGCTCAAGACTCCACAGCCCTGATGTTAACAACAATACAAGAAAAAAATATTCTTAGCTTGTGGTGCAGACTGACATAGCCAAAATAATAACTATTGGTGTTTTAAGAGAAACATCAACACCACAATTAAGCTAAGAATATTACATTTTACATTTTAAAAATGTATCCACTTAATCAATGTTTCTCAAACTGTGTTATGTGTACCTCCTAGGGGTATGAATAATATTTCAGTGGGTAAGCATGTACCACTGAGTTTTATCAATAATACTATATATTTTTGATAGCTATGTTTGATAAACCAATTAATCCAGATTATGCATGTCATGATTTAATTTAATTTTATAAGCTTTAATTTCCCTTGGTCATGGCAGTGGCTTTAGGCTCCCAATAGAGTATGATTTACATTTGGAATGACAGTTTATATTTTACAAGATTGCGGTGTTTTTTTTATAAAGAGCTGAAAGGGGTACGTTGGTTATTCCATGGCCCTGAAAGGAGGTACACAAATTGAAAAAGTTTGGGAAACACAGCACTAAATATTATGATAGTATGGAAAGAAAGAAAATAAAATCCCTATTGAGTTAGAACAAAAAGGAATATGATGCAAAACAATGGTAAAAGTGGAAGGTTATTAGGAACACTTATTTGTATGTTGTTGTTAATTTTATGAATTAAAGTTATTGGTTTATATGGACAAATCCCATTTCCTAGCAAATATGATTTGTCTATCGTTCCACATATCTCAGTCAGATAATTTAAAAACAATTATTCAGAAACATGTATTGACAAAACTTGGCCTATACACTATGTGACATGCCTTTTATAAGTGGAATTATGTCACCTATTGCTTATTTAATTGAAATCTTATGTTTTATCTATTGAAAGTCCAACTCTGAATGTTCCCAAAAGGTTCTCATATCCTTGGGCATAAATAAATTTAGCCAAAATATTAATTCATTTTAATATTGGTTGAATCTCATCATCCAAGTTTGAATGAATCATGATGAGCAAAAGTATTTTCCATTTCTGATAAAGAACATTCAAATGCATATTTATGTAACACAATTGGAGATGTCAATATATTAGATACAATTTAAATTCGGAGAATATGTATTATATAAAAGGAACGAATCTAATATTTATTTGTAATATATGGCGATTAAAATTTATTAAATAAATGTGTATATTGTTTTTTAAGTTCAATTGTTTTATTACTAACATTATTGGTTGGTTAAATTAGTATATTATGGTTAGGGCTAAGTAAAAAAAAGTTTTGCAAGTTTACAAATGTTCACTATTGATCTTAGTAAATCACAAATTATTGGGGATAAAATCAACTAAACCTGTTTCAGGAAGAAAACTTTGCTCATGCACATTCTTAAAATTCTAGAATTTTGTAATCTTAATTTCTCAAATAATCAACATACTCAAAGTATATCAACTAAACCTATTTTCTAAACTAAAAAAGGACACATGGACACTGGAGTCAAAACCGGGACCTTTGGCTTAGTATGCCAATGATTTGACCATTGAGATATCCAAGAGTTGTCCCAGACCCAGGGTTATTCTTTACTCATATATTAAGGCAGAGTAAGGCAAAGAAATAGGTTCCCAAATTGAGGTTAATCTCTGGCTACATTTTGAATTTTTTATACATATAATTAACTCAACATGTGATGTGGTAATACACTTCTTTCATCTCTTAAAAAAAAAGTGCACACACACACACAAACACACACAGTCTGTTGATGAGCATAGCTGTAGGCGAGTTTTCGTAATTTAATTGGTATCCATGTCTATGACCAAAATGGATTAGTACACAGAGATAGACTAAATATAGAGCTTATCTCTAGCTCACAGTTGACTATTAAATTCAGTGTGTGCTTGTTCAGCTGAAAAGTTAGTACACAGAAATAGACAACGTAGAGATATCTCCAGCTCACCACAATTAAAGTGATTTTAATAGTGTCACACCATAAAAATGAGCTTCAAGACTAGTTAAGTTTTATTTTAAATAATTCAAAAGTTTTGTAGAGTAAAAGTAAAATGCAATTAAACAATACAGCTGTGTTGAGCTCAAATAAAGTTTGGGATCTATTGTTATAAGCATATATTTTGTGAGTCTCAGTTCATTCCTACATGAATTTTTCCAACAGTTGAATAATGTGATTGAATAAAACACTACCATTGTTTGGCAATATTGTACAAAACATATTGGAACAGTATGCTTGCCCTTCTGAGTATAATTTCTAACTTTTCAGGCGAAAGAAAAAAAAACTTTATTATTTGATTTGATGGCTTACATTTTTTTAGAGGTTTTGTGGCAAGGTGATGTGTCTAATTGAGGTGAAATTTAATTGTATAGTTTTTTTGGTTCTTAAAGATTTTTTTTTCTTAGTTCCTTTCAGTGCCAACTCAGACAAATAATACATATTTTAGTTTATTTATTTTTGAAACTATTATGATTTACATATTAATATTATATTAAATGAAAAAATACTTTCATTACAACAGTTTCACTTTAATTTTGAATTTCATCAGAGGTGGTAGCGGTTGACCAGACAATCAGTTTGTCAAAAAGCTTTTAGAATATTTTTCATTAACAACATACTTGTACAACTTTTTGATGGCTTTAAGTTTTTTATTGTTAATTGGTACTTTTCCATCAGGATAAGCTTTTGAAGGCATTACTGTCAAAATGTTCACGACATTGCACTTAGCAAGGTGAAAGGTGTGTGTGACACAACTACATGTATGACGAAGCTTCTACAACTCCATGATTGTCTTTTGAATATCAGAACTCTTTAAAAGAAGGTATATAAGATTATTTTATATCTCTCGGCACACCTTTTTGTGATGATTCCAGGAATGTAGCTTTTTTTAAAAATATGTGGCCACCACTTGTCAAAATTAATGATTTCCATCATATCAGCCATTTTTACTGTCACATTCTTTTTACTGTTTGCTTTTAGATCTGCATATTCTTTTGGCCTGTCTATACAATCTGCCATTTTTATCTTCTTTTTGAAAACTACAAAATCACGATCACATGGAAGATATGAGTGCCTCCTTTCTGGAAACATGTGAAGTAAATTTCATTCACTTCTTTGAACATTATATTTATTATATAGTCAAACAAAATTGAACAATTTTCATTAGCTTCCTTTTAGCTTCTCCTTCATAATATAAATATATGTTTAAGCCATGAGATTTTAAATTGTGTATGCAAAAGCTGCTAACCCATAAATGTCTGAAATAAAACACTTTTTGAACACAAATATTAGGAAGTGGCTAATTTTGCAAGTAATCAAATGAAAGACCTCCAATATGTTTATTCTCCTTGCAACTTTGTTCAACTCAACTTCAAACTTTGTAGTGCTCCAAATTGAATAAAATAAAACATGTGACAGCAGCAATAGATATAAGAGCTACTGGACAAAGTGGTGGTGAAAGGAACTAAGTCGATGACTTAGTGCGTTTCTGTACAATTTATACAAAACACAATCACTATTGCTACCATAAGGGATACAGTAATTTAGTTCCTTTTGACACCAAAACAATGTATCACCACCAAAAACATAGGTTGGCATAAAGAAACAAAAAACGCATATTTTGAATTAGTCCTTTTCTGTAATCACCAACTTAATCATACCCTTATTATGTGTCAAATTAGATTGATATCAGGCATACAACTAGAATGATACATTTGAAAGGAACTATGAAAGTTAAATCAAAAATATGTTTATTAAAGTTGCACAGTGTTTTGTTTCAATCATGTTACTAAATTGAAATATAGGGTAATATTATGACTCCATATAATTTGTTATCTTACCTATATGGTTAGGCAAATGATGTTTCAAAAAATACTTTTTGGTACACTAGCATCCAAATATTTTCTTATATTTTGATTTAACTCATAAGACCAGACATGCACGATTATATTATTTATCCAATCTATTTCATTCTTCACTTTGCATGTGATTGTAAAAAAAACTCTTAATTATTTACATAGTTACATCAAAATAGGCCTATGTGTTAAGTCGTTAATGTAAAAATAGAACTAGTTTTAACATAAACTTTTCAAGATCAGATATTAATATTTGTTGTTATAAATGTGTTGTGTGTCTTACATGATGCATTCATATTTTTGAAAATGGTTTTAATGATAACAAACAATATAAAACCCACAAAAAATAACTGTCCTGATGTACATAGTAGATGAACACTTTAATAAATAGTCAAACTTAAGGTTACTAATTATGAAGTATGTTTGAATGAAAATAATTATTTTATATTTTGTTTCAAAACCATCAATGGGTTATAATATTCAATGCACTATATAATTTGAACATACATGTTACGGGTTCAGACCAATATTTCCAATTGGCTATACCAGAGAACACAATATTTGATGGCACATTCATTTTAAAAATGTTAACAGATATTGATCTAAATCTCTACTGTTGGAATGCACAGTGACATTATCTTTAAATAAAATGAAAATATGGTAGGAGCAAAGGAAAATGTTTTGTATGTTAAAAAATAATGTTATCCTTCTCTAAAAAAAACCTATTTCTATCAATATAACAGAAATGGATGTTTAAAATAATATTGTGATAAGATTCAAAACCAAATTCTTGAAAATAACCTAGTGAATTGTTTCCAATTTATGATACAAACTATAGTAGTACAATTGTCTAAGTATGTTTTCCAAATAATAAAATGGTTATAGAAAACCCCTGTTCATTTTTTTTTATCATTGAGCAACTATGAACTCATTAAATTAAAAACATATTTGAAAACCATGTTTTTTTATCACCCTGTCTTACTACCTATTAAGGTTATACACATATATAAGTACTCTGATGGGGTAGGGAGAAGGAAGGAAACATTTTAGAGGTAATATACCCACATTTGTGTGGAAAGATAATGGGAAACCATTTAGGGAAAAAAAACTCATTATACTTGACAGGGGTTCAAGGCTCAATCTCCCCGTCATCAGCAGGCCAGTCTAACACCAGAGTGACATCTTAGACTTTCCATCCCCTGAAACGAGTAAAAGCCCTGTTCATTTTTTCTATTATTGATTAACTATGAACTCATTAAATTAAATATATATTTACATAAACATAAGTGTGACAGTCTTAACAATATGAAAGTTCCACCAGGAGGGATTCCTAAAGAATATTGTTGAGTAGAGTCCTAATATATTATATTTGTGCATAGACTTGGAATCAACATGATCAAATGTCCTTGTAGCATTCCGAAACTAATAATAAGTTCATCTAGTGCAACTTGTAAGGTATGGACAAAGAGTAGGAACAATATGTACATGAGGACATGTATTCATCCAAACTCTAAGTAGATTTCGTCTTTATCTTCTTTTGTAAACTGGTAATATAATTATTTTACTTTTTATTATCTTAAATCATTCTTATTTAAAAAAAATAGTTTTAAAGGTGTTTGTCCCTGTCTCTGCTAGTTAATACTCCCAAATTTTTTTTGTTTGTTACAACTTTGACATTGACAATTTGACTTTTATAAATTAATCTTTACACAAAATTTTAATATCATCTTGTAGGTAAAGCTTGAAACTTTGTTTACTTATATAATTATTTTGACAAAAATAGTTGATCTTTAAGATTAGAATAATAATAATTATCATTATTATTATTATTATTATTATTATTATTATTATTGAGTCTTACTGCCCGTTCAGGTTATACGTACTTTCACTAATGTGTAATGTTAGTGAGATGAAATGGAGGACCTACAATTTAACGTGGAATCCGAACTACGGTGGAGGCCTGGCATTCCACACATTCACAAGTTGTGATTAATACACGTCTTGTCAGAGGTGAAGGAAGGGTTTGGCAATCAGATAAATCTTTGCCGGGATCGAGAATTGAACCCCGGACCCCCAGCACAAAAGTTTGACACCTTACCTCTAGACCGCTAGGTCACCCTTTAAGATTAAAACAATGGGCATTAGTTGGAAATTTAAAATCATTTTTCCATTTTGCAATCTGTTTGAACTAAAAACAGTCATAGCCATCAAGTGTATAGTGTCTGCACAGTTATTTGAAAAAGGAAGTAAATGTTTGTAAAATGTTTTGGTATTTCTTGGGAAGACTTCTAGGTTAATTCTAAACTTTATAAGAAATTATGAAGATAACATGTTTAAATTTTTACTCTCATAACTATTGGGAAAACAAGATTGCTTACTTATGGATAAAAAAAAGTTATATTGTTTTAAAGGAAAATATATTAATTTTAGTTTATAGAAATCATTTTAAAAATACTTGTTTTAAACATATAAACTGCATATTAATGGATGATTTTTTTAAGAGGAATATTGTCTACACTTTACACTGTTTCAACGGGATAAAAAGATAATGGTTATCTTATAGAAAATTGGGCATTACTGCCCAATCAATCAACATGGGTTTTGTTCTATTAAAATAAGGGGAATCTTGGCCAACATTTTCCATTAATAATTCTAAAGAATATTATTCATAATTATTTTTACTAAATTAAAACCATTTTGTCTAAATTTAATCATTTTTAAAAATAATATCAGCCATACTGTAATTTTCAGAAAATATGCATTGTTGTGTTCCATTGGCGAACTTCTAAGACACATATGGTAATTTTGTAAGCTTAAACAATTTAACTATTAATTCAATTAAATGAACTCTGATACATTATACTGCATTCGACATTTTAGATTTTTAAGTAATTTCTAATAATAAAACACAACTTTAAAATTGAATATTTATCATAGCTTTCTCAATATAACTAATTTAACAAGTGACAGCTTAATAAAAGTCAGTGTATGTATGTTTCATGTCATTTAAAGTAACTCAATCATTAATGAATTTTAACAGGGTTATATTAATTACAGGTAGCTTATGTGATCTAGTTAAATATTTACTATTTATGGATTAAGTATAGATACATTTTAAATCAATTTCATTCATTTAATTCTTATCCAGCCAAACCTTATTTAGACAATTATTGAAATGTTTATTTCCAGCAAATTACTTACATTTTAAAATTAAATTCTAATGGAAATGATTAAGAATTGAAAGGTTAGGAGCCTGATTTATCTTTGTTGGGGTTAACTCGTTTCTAAAATATAGTAAAATACATAATAGTTACACACACAGGCACATATTTTATAAAAGCTTTAACTGCCACATGCAGCAGCCTCATTAAGTAGAGCATAAACTAAGAGTTTGACTGTTTAAAATTTCTAGGTTTTTTTTTTCAATGTTCTTAGTTGAGTTGTAGTATGGAGAGAATAGCAAATGACTCACTTAGATATTCAAATTGTCTAAGGCGTCACACTAGCAAGATTGAAATGTCAATGACTAGGAAATCAGGCTTTAAATCATGGTCAGGTGTACTGAAGGGGTATTTTCCAAAATTGCTTTCCACTCTATCTATGCAAATGCAGGTACACTTCATCTAAATTCAATTTTCCTCATCCCTAACATTTAACCATTATTAGTATGTATGTGTATGACACAAATGAGTAGTGAAATGCAGCACTAAAAAACCCAAAAACAACACATGGAGTCTGATAGAGAGAAAACTCTGAAAGAAATCTTAAAGAGCAGAATCTATCATGGGTCGAGGTTAGAGGCTATCCTAACACACCCCCAAAGCTCTTAAGTTATAATGAGATAAAACTAAGTTCAAGAAGCATGATAGTATGGATATTAAGAAAAAGAACTATTAATATTCATTGAGACGACACCAAAGTAGAAAAGACACACTTGAATATCTCATTAAGTATAGGTTGATTTTGGTAGGAAGAACAGTAGAAGTTAGTTACTAAAGTTACTAAAACAATTTTAATATATTCATACATAAAGTCTTGTTATCTGTAGTTGTCACTTTGGATGGATATTATCAATACCTATAAAATAACACAAATAAAATAGTAAAATATTATCAATATTGGTCGCAAATAAATAAATTTGAATTTTCTCTACTGTTCTTCCAACCAAAATCAGGGTATAACAATGCATTCCATGGTAAAACTCACATCAATCATAATATTCAAACTCTAGTTTCCCAGGTGTGGATTAGCAAGCAATCTCAATATGCAGATAACTAGATCCAGTCACTCCCCAAATATCAACCTAAAATAGCTTCTACCTGTCTATCTTCTTGCTTTGCTTTTTAATCAATTGATCTCAAATTGATACTGTATTGTACAGTCAAGGTCAATAAACAAATGGAAGCAACAAAAGGAGGAAGCAGGGTGGAAGGATAGAGGAAGATGGAGGCATTTTACTAAACTGACCTGGCCACAGGCTGGAAACAGCTGTTGATGATGATGAAGATATAGCCAACCACTTGATTTACACACTACCAACTATTGCTATCTGTGTCAATGAAAACTAGAATAATAATAATAATAATAATAATAATAGTTTTTACATCCATTAACGTTTCCAGCTTGTGTCAGCTTTTTTAAATTCAAGCCATATACTTGTATTTTCCACTACTGGCTTGCTAGGCCTTACTTAGCTTCATATGACTTATAATATAACTTAATATTAGGACAAACACAACATCCAGTCCTCGGCCGTTAATTCAACAATGTGAAAGGGTAAACCTACATTTCACCAATGATACATTTTTTCGGCCATTCTGTGAATAAAACCTGGGACTGTTAACTCAATAGACAGACAGGCTGCTGACTGAGCTAAGGTGTCGTATAGTAATAATCATATTATATTTGTGTCAATATTGTGTATTCTATTAGATTTTCAATATCAGTGAGCTTTCCCAAAGATAATCAAAGTTATTCTTTCAATTAACAATAGTTTAAAATATGTAAACTAAAACTAATGAAGTAAGCTGATAAGACATACTTTTGTCTGTGTTTATTATTTTATATTTTCAGATTCTTCTCAATGCTCTATGTTTTAATTCATCAACTTCACAAACATGATGGTTTACAGTTTGAGGTCGAGATTAAGTACAGAGGTGATTCCCAACAACTACCACCTTACAAAGGATACATCATTCTCAAAAGTTTACAAATCACAGAGGGTTTTGATCTATTAACAAGTTGCCAAATACAGTTGATATAAATCAAAATATGTCCAGAAAACATGTATTTATATTTATATTTCATTAATCGATGTGCCATTTGCCCATAAGTTAGTGTGAATCACTTTGCATCGTGCTAGCACTACAATATGTTAATATGTGTATTCTAAGGTTTTCAATGAACAATTATTTAAGTCATCTTTGTGTTTCTTACTATAAATTTCCCTTTAAACTACAACTATAATAAAACTATTAACACAATTGATTAAGGTGAATTAATAAAGGAGTATAACTCAAGATAAGTAAAACGTGTCATATATTTGTTTGAATATAAAATATGAGTCTGGGTTCATGACAAAACATTAAAGTTGTTGTTCACATTATAGCAGAGGACCTCATCAGTTTTTTGTAAAATTCAAAAGCAAACTTTTTCTTTTTTTTCTCTTGTGTAATCTTTTTATTAATATATTTTCCCATGCTCTCAAGATCATTTATAATTTTGAGTAGTGATGATTCCTATTTTAGGTGTAAGTTTTTATAATAGTGTTTCAAAGAGTTGAACTTAAGTCAAAATAAAACATGTATTATGTGTGTTTTTTGTAGAGTTACATACACATACACACACACAAAAAAATCAATTTGATTATTTTCCCCTGGGTTTATACTCTCAATGTTAATATTTACGGTGTTTGTTTTTCAAAACAGTTTCTAATCGGGAAGTGCTAAAGGACTATCAGCCACCATAGAATTTTTTGATTATTTATCTTATTTCCAAAAAGAGTGCATATGTACCTTATTGAGGTTCCCACAAGAAAGTTAATTGGGTTAGATCCAAGTACATTACAACGTAGGGAAATCTCTTAACAGCAAACCCCTTCTGGTATCAAAAAAATCTGTTAGTAAGAAGTGTCCATTATTTGAATATATATTATTTTTAAAATTATAGTGCTTGAACACAGTCTGAATTATATTAACCTTAATTCTGTGGATGTTAACTATAACTACAACGATATAATCACTGCACTGTGCAGTATTGTATCCAGAATAGTTAACACATTGAACACCACACCACATGTGATAGACTGGATAGAATTAGCTCAAAATAAGGATAGGTGGAATACTTTTGTAAGTGCGGCAGTGAACTTCCAAGTTCCTAGTAACATAGAATAAGTAATATAAATTCAAGAGTGTGTCAAGCAAGCCAATGTCATTTCAACGTGACCTTGCTCAATAATAATGTATTTATGCCTAAAGATGCTTAACACAAGACCAAACTAATGGTAGACTTAGAGTCAGCTTATCTTGACTACTTACACAGAATTTAAAGCCTAAGTTTCAACCCTAATAGGATTTAACCTGGTATATTAATTAAGCTTCAACACTCTTGCCCATAGCTGAGACCCTTAAGCTTAGTTTGTTTGATTTAAGAAAACATTTAAAGATACTAAATGTGAGTCAATACACCTTTGATATAGTATCAAATGACGTAGTTGGCCCACATATTATGTACCCGACTATGACCTATGAAATTGTGGCTCAACCCTGGCGAGCTGCATTGAGATTTTAAAAGTGGATATCCATTCTACTTCCAAACAAATATCAGAGCAGTTCTCCTTATACTGTTTTTTTATTTTTTATTTAAATATGGGGAGCTTCAAATCTTGTAGATTCAGACCTTACAAATTTTCAAACTTAGTTTTAATTTTTTAGCACTAACAGTTGCTTATGAGAGGTGTACACAAACATATTTATAATCCAAACAAAATCATATATTGAAGTGTAAAAAATTAATCTTCAAGCAGAAAAGTTAGCCTTTTTGATTTAGAGAAGAGGGGGGGAGGGATTGATTCTTGCATTTATACACATTTAATACATATTTGGACTTGTTGTATAAGATGCGAGATCCAAAGATTTCTAGCAACTACTTTGATGTTAACCTAACTATTCTGGAAGAAAGAAGGTGACCTGGTGGTCTAGGGATAAGGTGTCAGACTTCCGTGCTGCCGTCCGGGATTCAATCCTCGGTCCCGGCACAGATCTCTCTGATTACCAAACTCTTCCTTCACCTCTGACAAGACGTGTATTAATCACAACTTGTGAATGTGGGGAATGCCAGGCCTCCACCGTGTTTCGGATCCCACGTTAAACTGTAGGTCTTCCATTTTCATCTCACAATCATCCTACCATTACACATTAGGGTAAGTGCGTATAACCCGAACGGGTAGTAAGACGCGGTGCGAATAATAATGGAAAAAGAAGGTTGTTCCTATGTTGGGTTATGAAAAACAGGAATTAGTGTCAACTCTGGTTTTAATGAAATCGGTTGTAGTGAACATTCGGCTACAGTGAACCTAATTCATTGGTCCCAACCCATACACACTTCAATGTGTGTTAAAAAAAATTGTTTATAATAAACCTTCAACTTCGGTTTTAGCTAACAGAAAAAATAAACTTTCAATAAGAAATGTCTTTTTAACAGCATTATTCTTTAAAACCCTAACTTTTTGGTTGTTTAAACTTTAAGACACCGATTTTCTACATGAGTTCTTGTATAGGTAGCACAGAGCTTGACAGAAAGTACAGAAAGGGAAGAGGGGGAGGGTTGAGCTTAAACAGTCACTGTATTCATTAACCTGGCTTAAGTTTTAATACCGTTGTCTGTGGCAAGTAAAGGAAGCCAGTCTGAGGCTATTTAGAAATTGTTTTCACCAATCCATTTCTTCGAGAGGGTATATAAAACTCAAAAAATAATACTTTTCTACTCAGTTTAGTTTTTTGAATGCATGGATAATGTGGAAAAAGCACAGACTCTAGAGAAGAATCTGGAAAAAATATCAATTAAAGTAGTATACAGTTAACAACAGCATACAGACAATTTTTTAAAGATTAATTTCTAGATTTCAATAAAGAGCTATTGAATTTGAACTGTTATTTTGTTTGTTACTAACCCAATACTTTCAGATTAAAAAAGGCAAAACCGTTTTAGTGAACTTCGGACATAGTGAACAAAATATCTGAGTCCGTAGAGGTTCATTATAACCAGAGTTGACTGTACTTGGAATACAATATCAGATTACATTTTAAAATGATAGGGCACCATATTTCCAAACACACAAGAATAATTGTTTGGACTAAAAATCTATACAAGTATTTTGAATTTACTCCTTCAAAGACCTTAATCAAATTGCATTTTTAATAGCTATATCACCAAAAATATATTTGAAATATAAGTATACAAATTTCTCAAAGTGAGACTACCCAAAGTACATAAGAAATAAAGAATGACTGTGTACTAATATTAATTTGAATAACTTTTAATGAGCAAGTTAAATTTACAGTATTAAAAATAGATCTCGTCATCCAATTATTTTACTCTACAGCTCATATTTTTGATTTTGATTTTTTATTATAGTTGCGAGTTCAATGATTATTAATACAATATAATGTATAAAACAATCTAAAATGTAAATTGTTTTCTAATATTAGAACAAATATTTTCAAATGTATAGCTTGTCAATGTTTATTAAGAGAATTATTTTCTTGTAATGTAAATTAATTTTCTGTAATGTGTATGTATAAAGTAGATTAATTGTTGTGGTATATAGTTTTAGGACAAAATACTGTGTAAGCTAAATAAATCTAGATACAATTAATTTATAACTTACATTTAAATTATAATTTCTTCATAACATGTATAGTAAAAGCCATTTCTCATACTTCAATTGCGCTGAAATATTGAATTAAAGTTATTTTGGTTTGGTGTGTAAAACAAGATATTATACATGTAAATTATAAATATATTCAATTAAAAACCATGAACAAGCATTTTTTTTTTGTAGCTTGTAGTATGACTGAAAAGATGTTGTAAACATATATTAACACTCGGTACCTACTGTACTTAGTATTCAAAATTAAAGAAAACATATTATCATAGATTTACAAACAAGTATGTCATTTTGTTGTTGTTTAGGTAACGTTGACAAATAAATGCCAACCTAAAATGTTTTAAGTAGAATTATTTTAGAGTATATAAACTTTCCTCATTAGGAGTGTGCAAAGCCTTAAAAAATCTTAAGTTGACACCTATAATATATTTCACATATTTATAAAATACTGAAACAAAACTAAAATAAAAATTGACTATTATCTAATGACAAAAATAATGTAGTCAAAATATATGAGGACTATTTTAAAATTTGTGACAATTCTAATAATTACTTACTTTATTTCATAACTTTTTAGCATTTGCTTATTATGTCCAGAAATCAGTGATACAGTTGCTCTGATGCACCAGCTGTCAAATGTCTTTTCATTACTTGTTTGGGTGTGGTTTGTGAAATGATGATTGTGGGAGAGGGGAGTGGGAGTGGATAGGGAAGAACCCTACAAAGAGGGTATAATACAACTTGCTATTGAAATGTCAAGGTTAGCAACTGAGTAAACTTGTGTTAAATGGGGAAGAGTATCAGGATGTTAGAACACAATTAGTTTAGAGCAAGACTGTATCAAGTTCACCTTGATGCAAGTGTCTACTATGTACATCTTAAAAATTCTTAATGTTTAACTTCTCTCTCTGGTAGGAGGTCAACACCAATTGAATAGCTACACTCCATATGATAAGGATTTAATGAGTCCGTTTACATTTTTTTTAAATGCTAAATTTTCACATTTAAACCTATATTCACAAATGTTTTTTAAAACTGTTCTTAATGGATTGAAATGATTCATAACTTATTTTTCAGTTCCTATCACAGTATATTTAAAATTAATTATATAATTTATTAATTAATATAGGTTGATTTTTAAATGAATAAAAGTCATTTTTTTAAATTTTAAAACATTACTTTTCTTTAAAATAGCTGATTTATATTAAATAAAAAAAGTTTTAATAACTTTAGTATAATAATTTTTATTTACAAGATTAGTTTTATTAAACTCGAGATCAACTCGACACTCACTAGACCCTTAATCGGGTCCTTTACTTTTGTTTTACTGCATGAAAAAAACAAACATCAACTTTGATTTTTCTTTACAGAATTCAAGTTTAACTTAGCATTCGAAATAATGTAAGCTTTGCACACCCCTACCTCCAAGCCTTCACACATACAAATAAAAATATAGAATGTTCAGTATATTATGTCAAACTTCTACAATATTTTATTTCACACACCTATTAAGAATTTTAAAAAAATAATTATGTAATAGACAAAAGGAAGGGCAAGCAAGGCCTTGACATTAAATACATAACAAAATACCAAACAATAATTTTCAGGGCACATCTGAGATGTATTTTGTTCTTTTGAAATAACATTTTTCTGGTGTGTTGGTCCTACCCAACTATATTTTATTATTTCTATGTATATCCAAGCTAGTATTTTTGTGACATATCTCCCAGTGTCTACATCTAAAAAAAAATCATATCAGGTAAAGTGAACTTTTAAATAAATCCAATGAAGCAATAAGCTTTGTTGGGGTGAAAAAAAACTAGGAAATTGTGGAGAGTTCATTACCGCACTTGAAAAAGTAGGCCACCTATCCCTATCTTGAGCTAGTTCTATCCAGTCCATCTCTTTCAGGTGCATTCTAATGTTATCCTCCCATCTACGTCTATGTCTTTCCAATGGTCTCTTAACATTTATTTCTTTAGCCTACATACCTTATATTGATCCTTAAGTTTTATGGCATTGTAATTTTTAATTAGATTCTTGCAAACATGGTTAAGAACTACCACATTTTGTGTTTAAAAACCAGTTCATAATTTCTTAAGTCAAATAAAGTAGGGTATATAATTGGTAACTAAAAGGTTTAGAGCCTGGCATGCCTTTGTAGAAGTCCACTCACGTTGAAAAACTATTAGAACAAATCACATATAATATCTTGAAGCTTTACCTGCCATCAGGTATGAAATAAACTAAGTGGATGGGTGAGTGTCTAGTTTTGTTGCTTATTGCCGAATGTACTACATTTATCACAGACCGTTAAATTCATACATCAATGAAACCTCTTTGATAATGAATAAAGCTGGGATAACGATCAACTTAACATTAACTTAACTTTTACTTAATGTAACTTAAACATAAAGGTTTTCCTCGTGTTTTTAAATGGAAGCCATCACGCTGTAGTTAACTTAATGTTCACTTATAGTTTATCTTGGAGATCTTTCATATCACATGAACTATAAGTGAAAGGTATCATGTGATCTAGCCAGCCAATCACATTAACACTGCTATTTAGTACTTAATCTGTTTTGCAAGTATCGTTGCTTCATTTGTTTATAGTGTATGCAAGCTATATTTGACTTTTAAATCATGAATGACGACGAGTATAACATAACACTAAAATAGGAAAAGAAGAAAGTGCAAAAAAAACTTAACTTCAATACAATTATTTTGAATGATAAATATTTTATTGCAATGTAATTAAATATATCAAAAGTAAACAATACAGATAGTCACAGATAACAATGTTGACAAATAATACAAATCACACATCAACATCTATGCTCTCGAATGCTTATGTTTGGCTCAAGCTGTTATGTTAAGTTACATGAATCGTGATAGCCCACTGGTTTCTTTACAATAGGTGAACTATAAGTTAATGTTACGTTAAGTTAAGTTGATCGTGATCCCGGCATAAAGAGCTGGTGAGGCAATATACCAGTATCTTAGTAATGAATTTAATTTCATTCAAGGGGGATCAACAGGTGCAAGCGGTTGGGTCTTGCTAATTATTTTCTACATTTGTTTATCTCATTAGAAGGAATCTTTATCTGCCAAGGAGCTTATGATTTTCTCATATCAGAAAGTGAATTGTGGCTAAGATTTATTTATATTTGGGAAATTTAATTTGCATTTGAATTTGTATTTTTAAAGTATGAAGAATCATTGCCATAATAAATTATACTGGCACATGTCACCAATTGAGTTATCCTAAACACACAATAATGTTTTTGAAGCTATAAGTTTTCTAATTTTATTTTCGATTAAGAATTTAAGGGGCACTTTTAAAAGTATAATGGAATAATGGTATAACTTCTGAGTATTATAAACTGGGTCCTAAATTTTTCCTATGGATTATTGTTATACTTTATAAGTTTTGAGCTTATATTAAAAATTGATTTGCGATCTTGGGATGAGTGTCAAGGGTGCTCCCCGAGCTTTCAAAACCATGCACGTGGTCATTATTTATATCAACCATGCAGACACCATCATTTGTGATGTTAGTGCCAACATTTTTGGATAGAGGGTCAGTACAATGAGCTCTCTGACCATTAATATTAGTTTTCTAAACCAGAGCTGCTGCTTCTTTATTCAAGTAGCTCCTCATTTGTCCTCATGAAGCAGAGTTTGACTATTTCAGGCCCATTGTTCACAGAAAAATTCTGGAAGCTTCAGGGATTAAACCCAGGACCATTGGAACTGTAGCCAAGAACTCTGACCACTAGACCACAAAGAGGGTTAGATTTAATTGTTATAATACACATAATGAACTTATAGTTCAAACTGTTTATTGAGAACTTTACAATTGATGCCAAACTACCTCACAATGATGAAAATTTATATTTAATTGGGAAGTGAAAATGTAATCCTTACATTAGTAGGTAAACACACTTTCATTTGAACTAAGATATTGAACCGACACAGAATGGAGGAATAAACTAATTACTTTTTATAATATTAGTGAAGTTCCTTCAGTGGATGTTGGATTGTTATACAGAGAACTAATTTGAAAATAAATTATTCGTACACACATATTTACATACACACACACACACACGCACACGCACACACACACACACACACACACACACAGAGTTGAACCCTTTTATCAAATTTTCACCTTTTTAAAATAAAATTTGAAGCCCCCTGAAAAAGGTCATAAAAAATCACTTACAGCACATATGAACATAAACCAAATAGTAATTTAACTAAGAATTCTTATGGCTCGAATTCCTGAATTAATTCAAATTCATAAATGGTCACTGATCATTGATGGATCATCCAAAATATCTACAAAATACTCAAGGAGAAAAATCCAAGCTTTAAGTCTTGTGTGACTAACAAGCCAATATGCTAACCAAAAGTGAGGTAAATTATATATGAGGTGAGGCTAGAAATTTACTAACTACTTTGTATCAAAGGTGGTTGAAAATCGTAAGTTGATAGGTGTTTCACAAAATCTTAACTTTGACAAATACCAAGCACTGGCAAGAATTATTTAATTTGTTTTTGAGTTGGGTCAAATCCACTATTTTATAAATCTAAATCTCGAATCCGAATCTTTAATTTATCTTTTAATTCCGAATTCAAATCTGGGAAAAAATTATGAATATAAAAGGAAATATAAATATAATAGAATAATAGAAAATACAAATAGTAACTTAATGTTAACAAATTCTTTCTTATTCATTATAACATTCATATATTCAGTTAAGTCTCAAATTACTGATCTGGGGTCTGGTTGTTAAGCTCATCCTATAATTATAATTCGTTCTGAGCCACCAATAAGCAGTATTAGAACTCTAAAACAAATTTAACTTGAAGAATTTAAAAAAAAAAAATTCTTTTTGAGGATTTGAGTGTCTAATCTGAAATTTTCTCGAATCTCAAATATCATTAAAGATTTGAAGGTCCCCAAACCTAATTTAATTTTGTGTTAGCAAAATAGTGTTGCTTTCTGGTTTCACTTTTCCATTCACACAAATTGGTATTTAATTAGGGAAAAAAAGTTTATATTTAAATCTTAGCACACAATAAATGGTGACCTCTTCATTTAATTGAAAAAGCACAAAAACTAACCCAAAAAAAGTTATTGCTGCATAATATCATGACTCTTATAAAATAGCTTATAGTGATACAAGGAGATTCTAAATAATGTATGAATTGTTAGAGTAAACTAGAAAGTAACCATGTCATTTGAAAATTGATATGAGTTAGCACACATTGTTATTTTATTAATAGTGTGTAAATGTGAAACTGAATAATGTAATTTAAAAATTAGTTCAAGTTAACACTGTTATTAATACAAAATGCAAAAGTATAAGTTTCCTAACTGTCATGTAAGTAACTTTAGTAGCCAATGATAGTGTCTTTATGAACATTCATAAAATACAATTTAAAATGTTAATTCATTTAATACGAACAGAAAAAAAGCAAAAATCTAACATAATTTTAAATTCCAAAAAAGGGTTAAAGCTACTAGTATATTACCTATGTACTTTTCTACTTTTCAACTTCATTAGATTAACAAATAGGTGACAGGTACACTCATTTAAAGTAAATATTAATAATGAAAGTATTCATAAATTAATCCTAAGTTAAGGCAAAATCCATAACTAAGTAAAAGGAGCTAATTGGTAATAACATATCACTTACATGCTTCCTTTTTTCTCTCTAAAAATTGACACCAATAAAAGTATAGTATCAATAAATAGTAACAGTGTCAAATATGCCCTGTTCTAAGTTTTGTATAAACAAATGGTTTTACTTAATTATAAATAGATACATGTATGTACAACATTCATATATACATTTTTTTTCCCTGGCAAGTTTCTTCATAAAATGTTGGCTATGCTTGTCTTGTACATTCCTGCCAGCGATTTAGCCGCCAATAGTACCATATCCCTCCTTGACACGCCTGTCAATGCCTGGTGCCATTCTGCATGGTGAACCTAGTCAAAATGAACCAGAGAAAAATTTAAGTTAGCATTAGTTATCAATCACTTTAAAACGGGTGAGAAAACATTTATAATTTATTTGCACACTATAGTACTATCCATGATAATCAAGAATTGTTTCCAGCCTGCCGAGTTGGTTTTGTAAAATTACCTTCATATTCTTCTGGTTATCTTTATTTAAGCACTAAATATTTCTACCTATTCAGGTTATATGCATATGTACCAATTACGTAATGAGTTAGGAATGAGGAGGGTTGCATTTAGAGGAAGTGTACCTGCATTTGTGTGAAAGGAGGATGGAAAACCATTTAAAGAAAACCACAATCAGTACACCCAGACCTAGATTCAAGCCCTGATATTGTCATCAGCAGTCTATAATATTTCAAGAATGATAACTTTGAACATTTGACCACCAGGGCAGGTATCTTCCTCTGTTCTTCTACCCCTCTTTACTCACATACAATCTTGCTACAGAATCAAAGTAGTTTTCATTACTTTTGAATGAGTTTAATTTATAGGTCCTCCAAATCTCCAAATTCTTAAAGACATTCAGGAATCAAGGAAGATTTGATTTATTTTTGGTTAAATGTAAGAAAAAGGTGGTAGCCTTAACTATGCTATTAAGGTTTGTTATTATCATTAATATTTTAGAGATATTATGTTGCTTACTATTAGTTGTTCGGCCCAAAATATGTATGGTAAAAAACTTCCAAGATGACCCTAAAACACTAATTTATCATTTAAATAAACGTTAATTTTCATTATGAGAACTACTGTAAACGTTTGGTTAAGATTTAGATTTGGGTCAAATTCATTATTTTACGAACCTGAATCTTAAATTCGAATTTGAATCTTGGAAAAATGACAAGTCTAATGTAACCTAGGCATGATATGAAAATAATCCCCAAACCTATCAACTTCAAGCCTAACATAACCTGGATGTGATAAAAAAATAATCCAAAGGAAAACTACACAAATGGTAATCATACACCAAATGTTTCACTGCGAGTATGTATGAAAACAGGATTACAAAGAAAACTATAAGAACATTGTGCATGTGTTTTTAGAAAAGATTCTCCTCTGTATTTTTATTTTCTTAGCATTGCATCTTAATACCCATTTGGGACATATATTTTTGTATTAATTACGTTTTGTTTTGGAAAAAAAAAAACCAGTACATCCGACCGAGATTTAAACCTCAATCTCTCCATCATTGGCAGTCTAGTTTACAGCAATAGCAGCATCTTAGAACATGTGGCCACCAAGGCGGGTGTTTTATTACTACAAACACTTTTTGAAAAAATGAATGTGAGCAAAATTATAAACAAAGAAGCAGAAAATCATATCAACGCGGAGAAGTGAAGCCCTTATGTTTACCATCTTCTCTTAGATTTGAATTTGAAATTAGCAGATAAAATTAAGATTCGGGTTCAGGATTTGAATTCTAAAATTTTCGTTACCTTAAAATGTCTAGAGGTCTGAAAAATTGACTAGGCAAAAAAATTGGTAAGCATATCAAAACAGAGAATATAGTCAACTTTATTCTCATTATACTGCAAGGCACCTGCCAATTGAAATCTAAGGGCAAATCTAATTTTAGGAAACTTTCATATCATAGCACAATTATTTTCTTTCAAATCCAATTTTGTTCACATTAAGTATTAGATTAATGTTATTATTAGTCTTACTACACGTTCGGGTTATACACACTTACGCTAATGTGTAATGGTAGGGTGACTGTGAGATGAAATGGAGGACCTACAGTTTAACGTGGAATCCGAACTATGGTGGAGGCCTTGCATTCCTCACATTCACAAGATGTCTTGTCAGAGGTGAAGGAAGGGTTTGGTAATCAGATAAATCTGTGCCGGGACCAGAGATTTAACCCCGGACCCTCAGCACATAAGTCCGACACCTTACCCCTAGACCACCAGGTAACCAATATATTAATGGTCTGGGGTCTTGTTATTGGATTTGTTTTATAACGATATTGGGCTAAATTTAGGGGAGGAGGAAATTAAACTAGAATTTGAAACTTGTTTTATATCCTTGAATCTCAAATATCCTTAAGTATTTGAGGATTATAGGTTTATAAGGGTATATCCCTAATTAAAATTACAAATAAAAAATATTCACATCAAACAACTTTAACCAAAATAAGCCAAGTGGAGAAAGGCTTTTAAATAATAATACTTGTCTTACTACCCATTCTGTTTATACTCTTAAGTACTAATTATACTCATGGGTTAGTAATTGGGAAGGTTGAATAAAGGGGAAGTGAACCCACATTTGCGTGGAAGGAGAGTTAAAAACCATTTAGGGGGGGGGGGGCTTCACCCAATCAAGATTTGAACCTTGATCTCCCCATCCTCGGCAGTCTAGCTCAACACAAAACTAGTGCATTAGCTAACTAAACCACCGAGGAGGGTACTTTCAAATAAAATAATAAAAGTGTATATTTTCCCTACCTGTAGATTGTTCCCCATTAGGCTGCCTACAGTGACTGAGAGTCCCGAGGATCGCAAAGGGTAGTCATCAGGTGTGTCAGCCTGGGCGACAGATACTACAGATGCCGGAACCGGAGTGAGCTGAGTGAACACATGAAGGCTTAGCTCTCTCACAGGATCATGAAGCAATAGGACGCCTGTGTCGTACCACTTGTCCTCCACAACCTCAACAATGAAGTTTTCCACGGCTAATATAGGCTGCATCTTGTGGAGTTTTCCAGATGCTCGAGTTGAGGAGATCCTCTCCTTAGCAGCATTGATGCCAGACTCAAACCCGACGGGCTGGGTGGCCACGGATATCGATTGAGCAGCCACCCCTGTTACGGTCGCCTTACCAAATACGGCTTGGAAAGCCTCTCGTACAGGGCTAATTTTTACTTCTTTGTCTGATGCGACCACAATATCTACATCACCACCTGAATCTGAAATTTGGTCAAAATCAAATGTCAAGTTTGACCATCTCCAAGAATTTAAAGCAAACATGTTCAACAATTGACCTCTTCAACCCCAAACTTTGTTCAGAGTGTTCTGCCAGCTCATATTGAAATACTTCAAACTACACAAATAAATAAAAATTATGCTTTCAAAGATGACATAAATGAGCGGTAATTTCAATCATTTTTACAGAAGAATGTTCAAGCAGAATAACATTGGTACACTTGTAGTCGTCTTTCCCATCCCACTAACTTTATGTTCTGTCCTCCTTACCCCTAACAGTCCAGTCATTCTTCTGCCTTTGTTTATGTGAGGTTATGTGTCTTTAAATTTGTGATGTTTTATCGTGATTTGAAATTTAGATTTCACAATGAACTATTTTATTTTTTGTACAGGGTGTTCACCCATAGCACATGTTTTTACTACGCGATTTTAATGGAGCGTGATTAGCAAAATAAAAATCAGTTTCCAATAACGTAGTCCCGAGATGGAGATTATGCAATTTCTGATAACGAATCAATGTGATTCCCTGCGCCAGTGATATAATTATTCGTCTCAGTTTGTTTCCAGCTTGACTGCAACTACACAACTGTTTTCCTCTTAAGAGTTTATTCTGTTTCATGTGATCAAGTTATTATATTGGAAGTTTAATAAATATTATTTATTTATCATTATTATTTATTAACAATGCTATGATTTTAGCTGCCTTAAAACCGTTATTTGTTAATGTTTTTATTATAGATGGTCACAAGGTCCTATAAATTTCATGCATGGCCTCGGCCAACTCCCCATGAACTTATGAGATTCTCAGTCGGGGGAAGGTTTGACTTGCCTGCTTTAGAGTAGCTAGAAATCAAACTCTACTGGGAAGAATTAAAATAGAGCGCTAGCCCCTTAATTTATTTCTTACTTACCACAAGCTTGCACTTTTGATTTACATCTCCCCACTCTATATTAAACTATACATCTTGTGTGGTGCATCTTTGGTTCTCAAGAGTTGCTAGCATTGGTTAGCTCTTAGTCACCCACAGTTTTACTAGACTGCACAGGAATATTTGTTTATTTTTATTATCTAATTGTGTACCTTTATAGACAAATATTCAGCAAAAAACCAAAACTGTTTATACTGTAAATGTGTGAGAATCAAAATAACAAAACAAAAGTACTTATTCGATAAATTTAGGAAACTATCTTGAACATACTTTAACATCTTTTTATTTGTTTAATTTTTTTAATAATGAAAATGATATGATTTTGGAACAAATAATATTCAGGAGAAAATATTGAAATACCAGTATTGCATTGCCAATTAAAAGGTCACGCTATCTGTTGGTGTAAGTTTATATCTTTAATGTTATAGATTATTTATATGCATATATTAATTTTCTAATAATGGAAATTGATAAAAATAATAACATATAAACAATTTCTGGTGGGCTGTATGCTGGCTAGCTAGGCTGGTCTTGTGAGTCATAACACTTATAAAATATAAATAATATATTGTTTATATTTTGTTGATTTTAAGTATCTTAAGTGCAAATATGTTTGTGCATTATCTCTTACTACTCATTTCAAGCTATCCACATATTTACACTACTGGGTCAGGGATGAGGAAACGTACATACATTTATTTGCATGGATTAAGTGAGAAACACCTTAGTTAAAACAACCCTCAATATATTTGACCGAGATTTGGACCCGGATCTCTTTGTCATCAGCAATCCAGTTTATTGTGAGAGTGATGCCTTAAAATATGTGACCCCTAAAGGGGTAAGAGTTTGGTGTACAGTTGTTATAAAAAGTATGCATGTGTATGTGTGTGTGTGTAAATTCTTCCCCAGTACCTACATTTACTGCTTTGTATAAATACTAAAAGATTTAATGTGCACTTTTTAAATATATAACTAACTAAAATCGTGGGAAAAACATCCAAAATTACACATCCAAATCTGTCATCAATAATAAATTGCATTATTACAGCCTGTAGGGTGGCGTGGTGGTTATACCTCTCAAATCGGCTCCAATACGCTAAGGTTTGAATACTGCATTGTCACACTTAAAGGGTTTTATCTCTAAATGTCATTTAACTTTTCCTAATACATGCAAATTATGGTGCAATTCTTTAGAGTTTATACCCTCCCTTTGTTTCCTTGGACTAGATAACCTGCCATAAGTGGTACTAGATAATATTGTCACTAACAGTTAAAGAATTGTATTATCTAGATACAAAGAAGAACCAATGAACAAATAGTATGTTGTTATATAGAAAATTGCATCTAAGATCAAATCAAGCTTCTCTCGGTGTGTAGATGGCTTATTTAATAACCCAGATATGTGAATGAAGAAAAATGTGTGAAGCTTCAAGTTGGCTTAAAAAAAACTAGGACTTGCTTTGAAAATAAATCCCAACTTTGATCATATAAATATTGACAGTTAAAATACTAGCTTATGTTCAACTCTTATAATTTTGAGTTTTTAAATATTTTACAAAATTAAATTCATATGAAAAAAATCTAAAGTTCTAATTAAATAAAATGAAGGTATAGAGAAATGGATTTCTCAAAATGAAATATTACAAAAAATTGTACAATAAAACATATTCTAAATGATTTTTGTTTATAAAATTATATAAATAAGAAAAATGTAGTAATTTCTCAAGCATAAAATTTTTTAACAAAAAATACTTCAAAACTATGATTCAGCATTGAGAATATTTCATGCATTTGACTTATATTCACTTTGAATTGAAAAAGTGGACTTTGCAGGCCCATAGTTACTTAATTTGCTGATCTCATTAGTCTACATTCATAAAACAAAAATGCTAACATAAAAACTCTCTCATCTGAGGGTCCAACGTAGTAATCATTGAATCTACAGAATTTTTAGCTCTCTCAGCAACCTTGGAGAGCAGTCCGCCACTTGTCCCAACCGCTCCTTTCATCCATCCCAGTAGCCCACCACCTGCGTTGCTCGCATCTCCCGCAGAGCTGGTCGCCGGGTCAAGAGGGACAGGGGTTGTGGGAGAAAGTGAGTCGACAGCCTTGCTAGCAGGGATTACAGGGCTGACAACAAATACAAACGCATCAATTAGCTAATAAATTGGGAATGTTGTCTTGGGATTGAAAGATTTCTTATGCATAGATAGGGTTTCCGTGCACCTGTAAAAATAGGAGAAGTGAGAAAACACAAGTATCTTCCAAAAAATATATATATATTTGTGAATCTGGGACGCTTAATTGTGAGCTTTAAATAGTTAGGCCCTTGCATGGAATAAAAAGAAGCGGAAAGTATTTTTACCCTCTGACCCATATTTTAAATAGTGAATATAGTAATAATAATCCAACACTTTAGCTCAGTCAGTAGTGTGTGTCTACTGAGCTAAGGGTCCCAGTTTGATTCCGGGCATAGCCGAAAAATGTATCATTGGTGAAATGTGGGTTTGCCCTTTCACAGTGATAAATTAATGGCTGGGGACTGAATGTTGTGCTTGTCCTAGTTTTTAAGTTAATTTATGAGGCATATGAAGCTTCGACAAGCCTAGTAGTGGAAAATCTATGGCTTGAATAAAAAAACTGACCCATGCCACAGGCTGGAAACAGTAATGGATGTAAAGTTAATGTTTAGTAATGATAGTGTGTGCTATTTTAAGAGTGGCTTGTGAAATTTAAACTTATGTTCAGTATGCAAGCCGACTTTGACTTTACCCCCCAAACCTGAGATTCTGTGACATACCAACATTTTTAATGCAACCAGTCAATGCTTAGTTTTATAAAAAAAAAAATTATCGTGACCACAGATAGGTAAAATTATATTGAAATAATTTATTTTTGTTTGAAATGTAGATATATTTATACTCTACAAAAACATATCAGAGCTATGGGAATGGTGGGAAAGCAAAGGGGAGTGAGGAAAAGGAATTAGGAGAGTATAATTAGGAATAAAAGGAAAATAACAGGGGCAGAAGGATCAAATGATCAGGGTGGGTGCGGCCAAGTGAAATGAGAGACTAAAATAAGGGCAAATCATTACTTTCATAATATAGTAAAAGATACATGTATGTCACAATGTGAAAGATACATAAAGTTAAGAAATGTTGACTCTGTCATGTTTTGCTGGCTCTAATCATCATTGGTGTGTCAACTTGACAGTGTAAACCTCAATATGTATTCAAATTAAAGAATTGAATATAATATGTAATAAATATATTGATAGAATTGTAGAAAAATAAAGTACAAATAAAAGAAAAAAAACATTAACACATTTTTATACACACCTCAATATTTTGATGTTCTTATTGCATCTTCCTCAGGAAGTAAGTAGTAGTAAAGCTTGATTCACACATTCACCGAAAATAGAAAGCAAAATCTGCCTCAGTGGCACAGCAATTCATACCCTGTGTGTTGATCCATTATGCATTGCAAAGCTAACTTAAAACAGCTGATTATCAACATATTTTATTTTCTAGTGGCTAAACAACTATTTTAGATCATTCTCCTGATGGATGTTTTCAAATTTTAATTATGTGTTGTGGCACAATTCAGTACATAGATATACATACTTTACATTAACAGGTTATTTCAAATCTCCTCACAAAGGCCAACGAAGCTGTCTGCTTGCTTATGGATGTAGAGTGCATTCGTTGTCAAATGTGCATGCGCACTGATTTGAGATGGTTCTGAGATTTGGTTGGTTATCCTGTACTGAACATCTCAGGCAGAGTGGACAAAGTAGAGATGAGTTGAACTTTAGGGGAACAGCTCACGCCGATAAGGTGAAAATTTGTGATTGGCTTAGAGCATATCATGTGACCACGTTTTTGTTACGTTCTAGTTTTTGGTGAGCGTGTGAATCCACAGTAAGACTGAACAGGAATTTATCTTCAGTGATGCCAACTTTGTTGTGCAGGATCAGAACTTCTCTTGTGGATTTGAAATTATCTGGAGGTGTATCAATGTTCTGTAGATGATAGGTTATCAGAAGGTTGAAATCATACCTAGGAAACGAATATTTGAGTTGGGTGGTTTTCTAGACTTGAGTGATTCATTGCTGTGCCAGTTCCTATCTTCTTAGCTGGGACAAATTTCATTGTATTCTGTTAATTTATTTTAACACTTCAACTGACAATGTAGCACTCCTTGAAGTTGAGGTTATGAGTGGAGGTATGTGTTGAAACTGTTTTTTCAGAGTTTTGGATTTTGGTGTCATGGCGGTGTCTATTCATACGTTTATGGGGAGTTTCGGTAGGAAAGCCAATATATCGTGCCATGCATTGTTGGCATTTCTAGTTGATAAATTAGGTTAATAGACTCACAGGCGTGACTACGTTTGATGGAATGAATTAAGTTGGTTATGTTGCTAGAGAAAGTGGCTGCTGGATGATGTATTTGTCAGGTTTTGCAAGCTGTTTTATTGCAAGGACGAGAGCCTGATTGTGGTTGGGGGAAACTTGTAGCATTCACAGCTTTGAGTTTAGAGCGTACCAGAAGATTTATAAGTGATGTAGGCCGCTTATACACAAGGGTTTCTTGAGAGTATTGTTGGTTCGGCTGGATGCTTCCAATATTATTGTTACTATATTATTGAATTAAAGAATTTGTATGAAACATGTCATTTTTCAATTAAAAGAATTATATTTAATTGTGACTTAGCTATAATTATCAAATATAATAGCTTTGCTAAATTTAATCCATCACATTTCTGTTTGTATGAATATTGGAGTACTCAAAAATGTTTTGGTGCCAATTAATTGTCGCACCAGATATACATGCAAACTAGTTGTATTTTCATATTGTATACCTCAAATGGGGTGTCAATATACAAAGAACTTTGACTTTCAGCCACATTCAACTTTAACAAAACTGTTTGGAAAATAAATATTTATATAATATATAAAATGTTGTCTAAACTTTTATTTACATGACAATTGGTGCAAGTAAAATATTACAGTGTAAATAAGTCTAAACTATAAAAGGCATTCTCACATTAAGATTCAAGGTTTGCATACGCTAATACAAATAGCGCTCACATACATATGGCACATCAATTAACTATTGCCACCAAAATTTGAACTCTTTAATTTACATGCAAACAGCACATGTCATGCAAATTTAATATGAATGCATATTATGGTTTAAACTGTCATGAAAACACACCAATAATGATAAGCACTGGCAAAACATGACAGAGTAAACCCCTCTTTATGGTTTGCTGTGCTATTTATGTTTTTATTAAAATATACCTATTTCAATTGATAGGATTTTCACATGTTTTAAAAAAGGTTGTGTAAAATTATTTTAACCTTTTGATAATCTTTTGTACTGTAATGATTTAGACAAGTTTAAATAGTTTACATAAAGAATAAAACTATTGTAATCAGTATAAAACTGTTTATACAATGACAATGTTTTAGACACCATTTTTTAGACTAGCCTTTGAGTTTATATCT
This sequence comes from Timema douglasi, assembly GCA_901482245.1. Taxonomy (NCBI): domain Eukaryota; kingdom Metazoa; phylum Arthropoda; class Insecta; order Phasmatodea; family Timematidae; genus Timema; species Timema douglasi. The sequence continues at coordinate 41,437 of CABEEJ010003611.1, read as the reverse complement.
AATAATGTTTATTTTTTAAATTCATCATTAAAAAAGTTATCTAGTAGGGCTATAGTATTTCTAGAAGCATTGTGTGGTAAATTGTAGTATGATAAAACTAAATTAATAAGTGCTGTCAAGAAAATTTACCTGAAGGTGGTGGGGTGGAAAGACTGAGAAGTCGTCGTTGGGGTATTTGTGGTGACAGGGTTCACTGTAGCCTCTGTCGACGGGGGGTTGATAAAGCTGGGCAGTGCTGATGGTGGAGCAATACTGGTTAATAAATTACTGCTGCCAACAGGAGGCACAAATGATGACAAGCTGCTCGAAGAATCTACAAATTAAATGTTTGGAAACTATTTATCTCAGAATTGTAATAAGTTAGTATAAAACTTGTGGTATTTACATACTCCAAGCTAACACACATATTCAAACTAAAGTATTTTCTATATTTAAAGAAAGATTATCAATTCAACAAATTAATATTTATAATCTCTAGAAATAAAAGTATGTAGGCCTACACGAGGGGTGTAGGGAAACTTTTATCTATGGGCAACTAAAAAAAAGTAAATGACAATGGAAATAAAAACATAGCCATATATCAACTGATGGCTACCAACAGTTTTGAGACAGATGTCCACCTATATTCTTATTATGTATGTTCGACTATGAACTGTGTAAGCTATTCCTTCTTAAAGCCTGTTAGATAATATCACAAATATAAGATCGCAAATTAATGTTTAAAATAGTAATTATTGTAATACAAACATACAGTTAAAAACCTTCCATAATTTACATAGGTCTATATAATTTTGTTCTTACCCAACCTAACTTTAATCTAACCTTTCATGAGTTAATAAATTAAAACTATGAATAAATATTGATCAAATAAACACTCTAATGTGTATAGTAAAATATATCATACAACATAACTGGATCATGGGTCAACATTCTAATACAAATAATATAAATCAACACAAAAGTGTGTTAGTATATATGTTCTTACATTTCTCTTGTGGTTTTAGTGAGTTTTGTTTTAACAGTGTCCAAATTTTAAGACTTTATAAGTCTTGGTTATTTGTATTTCTTCTTAAGTACATATATCAAGGTAAGTAGGCCTACTAATAATAAGATAATAAACATAATGGAGCAAAACAATGAAAGTAAATTTTATATGCTCTGTATACAAAGTGAAACAGAAAGTGTTGACACATTTAATAACACTTTATATCTTTAATATTTTGACTAAAAATACTTCAAATAAAACTTAAAATTAGGAATGTGGAGTCAGTACACCAAACCTTTGACTCTGACTCTGACTCTTCCATTTTTCTACTATCTCACTCTGACCAAGACTTTTTCATAAATTTCTTAGGTATATTAATTAGTAATAAATAACCAACTTACTTCAGTAAAATACCCCAGTACAAATTACTTCATTGGAAGCTTCTTTGGCATTGTGAATTTATATTTGTATAAATTTGTCAATCCAAATTAAAAACATTTATCCAAAAGAACAAAAAAAAAGTACAGTAGTTAAATTTAAAATGATATATTATTATTATCACCATATATAATCTGACACCTAAGCTTAGGCGGTAGCTAGTCCGCCTACTGAGTTGACGGTCCCGGGTTCGATTCCCGGCGTGGCCGAAAAATGTATCATTGGTGAAATACGGGTTTACCTAGAGTTCATATTGATAAATTAAAGGCCGGGGACTGGATGTTGTTCCTATCCTAAGTCTTAAGTTAGATTACAAGGTGTATGGAGCTACAACAGGACTAGCCAGCCAGTAGTGGAAAATATATGGCTCGAATAAAAAAAAACTTATGCAGGCCCTAGGCTGGAAACAGTAATGAATGTAAAATATCATTAGGTCCCCTACCATATTATATTGTTATAATATTCTAAGTTTTTATTTTGATCCCAAAGTTGGAGTTGGTAAATATTTTACCAATGCCACCCAAAATTGATTCAGACTCCAACTCTACAGCAATGCTTAAAATAACAGAAGATTTAAAATTTTCTACATACTGTACCCTCAAATTATTCATTTTTTTCAAACAATGTTTTTAAGATGGCCACCATTATATTTAATACATTGTTGTATGCACTCCTCGAACCTCTACGACTATGTGCAATGTTTCTTGTTGAATTGCTTCAGCTTCAACCACAAGTCTTTCTTTAAGTTCCTAAGGTTAGATAGGCCTACTATTCCCCAATATCTTTTATTTGTTAGTGCATAGACAGTTAGGTTTGTTTGGGACAGATTATAATAGGACTAATAGCCATATTAACAGCTGTTGTAATCCAAAATGCTTATGGTGCAATGTTTAAAAATTAATGTTATTCTTTGATATATTATGTGAATAAGCTGATTCTTTTGAGTGTATCTAATTTTAAATTTTTAGTAAGGAATTAATGAATGATAATGTAATGTATAGTATAGACCCTAGTAGAGAGAATGAGAGAGAAAAGGTAGGTGCAGGTTGGTACAAACAGTGCTTACATTTTAAACTTTCTAGTACTAAAAACCCCAAAATCTTAATATAGGTAGGCCTACGGTAGCTATTTTTCAAATCAACTTTAGCTCTGCCTACAGACTCCATAACCATATGCCTAATGTGTGTCGTGGTCTGTAAAAATTCCTCCACACTAACAGGTTGCTCTGTCTACAGAGTCTTGATCCTTGAATCCATAGTGCTTACCTCTCTGTAGAAGTTGTCTCAACTTTAACTTTCGAAGGACAAGTCGATACAGAATGCTAAGGGATATCAGTCACAGAAAAGTAAATATGTGTGCACGCATCAAAATAGAAGCATCAATGGCAGCCAGTTTTAAAAGTGCAGTTACTTCAAAGCTATATTTATGAAAATTTAAAAAACCTGGGAAGCATAGCATTTCGTAAACAATTTTCTGAGAAATACAAAATTCTCAGAAAGAGTGGCATTGCTTTGGTAGGTTAAGGTTCACATTCATATTCTTTACAGCCTATGCTTGCACCTTACTCCAGACAATTTTTTTTCGAAGTGTTTAGTTGAACTTTGTCTCCGACTTTCCCATTAGTTGGCACGTTCACGTCCATTTCTAAGGATCATTACGGACTTAAGGTGGGGATAGAGGGAACTCGAGAATATGTATAAGGTTTTAGCAGATTTTATAGCAAAACTTTTTTTGGTCAAATAAATAAAATATTTCTTCACAAGAAGACCTCAACAGTTCTTGAATATCCGTCAAAAGTGTCCTGGAAATTCATAAAAACTTTCTCTCTTCATTTTAGAAGGTTGTAAGATAGCCTAATTCCCCTATAGTTATAACAGATATTCAACAACTCTTGACATCCCCATGTCAAGAAAATGTAACTATGTTTGTATACAAGCCATATTTGATTTATATAAACCAAAATTTTTTTACTATAATAAATGCAAAAAGAGTGAACTTTTCTCACATTCCCTGCATCCCCACCTTGAGAATCACTCCATACTACTCCATAGAGGAGGCTTTATTCTTGCAGTGTGTAGCCTACCAATAATAAGAAATCATTTGTTATGTGACAGAATAATTAATGTGCCCGATAACATACGATGTGTACTACCCTTAGAAGCAGTTCGAAGGTTTTTTTTAACGTAATGGTGTGTACTACCCTTAGAAGCAGTTCGAAGTTTTTTTTAGGTATTACAACTACATATTCTCTAAGATTACATAAGCTACAATCATAGTTTAGATGTATCAAGAATAAATACAAAAATAATGTCGATAAGGGTGGAACACTTAAATGCAAATATCAATTTCTGGCAAACCTGTTTTGGTAGTTTCACTTGAAATTGATAGGTCTTCAACTTTCTTTTCTACAAATTCGAATGTAGATTCACCATTAGAATCCTCTTGCATCATATTGGTGTGTGGTATTTTAAATTTAAGGAGATTAGGTGTTAATTTTGATTTATAAATATACTGTTAACTACGTGTCATATAGTAAATATAAAAAAAAAACTTTAACATATTTTCCTACTGTCAAAGATCACAACAAACTTTTATATATAAAAATATTTCTCTACTCTAATTCTAAATGTTATTGCTGCGTGAATGTAGCGTATATAAAATAGTAAAATAAAACGGATAGATATAACTTTTTCTTTTTATGTATTTTGTAAATGCTATATAAAGGTGGTTATTGAAAAATTTTTTCAGTACAGTGACAGTCCCTCATCTTAATATTAAAGCTGTAATAAATAAACGAACCTTGTGTAGTGGTTTATCGATCAAGGATCGTATTTTTAAATCCTCATTAGTGTTTGTCATCTCTGGTTTTGACCGTAGAAAAGGTTGAGTATTTCAAGCTAACAATACTAGCGTCATCTATATTTTTGAAAGCTTCCTGTGAACTAATTGAAGTTTTTGTTGTTGTTGTTGTAGTAACAGCTGATTACTAGCCGCTAGTTTAAAATGTGATATATGCGATCTTGAGTTATTTAATTAAATCAACTACTGTGTTCATATTAGTCAATTTATATTAGAATGTTTGAGTTATTGTTAATGGTATTTATTTAACCAGTTGGTAGTCCCAAATATGTTTTTATTATGTTTATGCCTCTAAGTATAAAGTTTTAAAATTTGTTCTGGGAATGAAAGAGAACATTTTTAAATCAAATTAGGAACTTCTGTTTAATTTCTCAAATTGGCTAGTACCCCCGATCAGAGTTTGAATCCTGACTAAATCAAAGGCACAACAAATGCGCGTGACGTTAAGATCGCATGCTTGATTTAATTAGTATAAATTGCTTTTACAATAGTTGTTCAAATGTGATTAAGATGCCTCAAGAGATAATGATCCCAGTAGGTGGTTGGGAAGTTATGCTAGCAGTGCCATTCACCTAAACATGAGATTGCTGTAGCAAACTAAGTAAGTAACTGTCAAAGTTAAGTTTGATATAGTTAAGTAGGCCTAAGCCTGTGCGAATATAGTCAAATATAGTCAGGGTTTGATTCAGATATTTAAAAAAATCTTATCCCAAATCTAGCAAGTTTTGATGGGTTGTACTGAATAAAGTACAGGCGGCCTACACCTGACAAGTACCTCATCAACAGATACATTTTGTGGTGGAGTATAAGTGTCCCTAAATGTTGTCTGAGGTTTTTCCATAATAGGGCTCATTTTCTTTTGATATTCTGTTGGTTCTACTGTGGTATTATTTGCAAAATGTAGATATTTACAAATATTTGAAAATTTTGTATGTAGCATCATAGCCCTAAAATAGGCTGTCTCAATACTAGGCTTTGTACTCCAATATGATGGAACTGTTTGTTTTCTGGCATATCCAATCGAAATGCAAAAGGCAAGGTACACACAAATTTAATCTTTTGAAGTTGGATAAAAGTCAACTGCATTTTGTTGGAGAGCATACACATTTGTTTCATTTCAAATTATTTCACACATAGTGTCTTCAAAATACAAACTAAACACAGCCAATCAAATAAAATCATTTTTTAGGTTAGTATTTATGCCAGGTTGACCCATAAACCATTAATATTACAATTGTTGTATTTCGAGGACCAGTTACAATCAATATAGTCGCGAAAACACAATCTTTTGGCGTGAGGAACACCACCACCAACAACATTAGGCCTACACAGCCTTACAGGAGATTTGTTGCGCTCCTCGAGTCAGGTAGAACTTCTAGTAATAACAGCACTTTCAAGTGAGGATTCTTTAAAACAACTCACTTTCAAAATGTCCCTCATGAGAAAGACAAGCTGTGAGAGTGAGAGCTAATCGTTGCTGTCTGTCTCTCTGAGTACGATAGTTCAGTTCATGGTAATACCTAACCCCGCTTCACCTCCCTTTCATTGACCAAAACTTTTCAAACAATAGTGTGTTGGACCCAAATATACAATGTCAGTACTTCTACAGAGACATGTAGTCTTGGAAATGTACTTGTAAGTTGTAAATGAATTATTAAATATTTTGTGACCAGCATCTGCGGTCACAGTTCTTTAGGATTCATTTTTTCGGTAGACTAGACCGCAAATAATTGGGATATTAGTGTTTGAATCCTGATCGAGTGTAATGAAATCATGTGTGTTTTTTCCTTCAACGCAAATACGAGCACATTTCCCAAAAAAAAATTAACGTCCTCATTACTTAGCCATTGGAGTAAATATGCAGATAGTTGTAATGGGAAGTAAGGCACAGCATACAAAATATATCAGTAGTTAAAATTAAATACTTATGTTGTAAAGGTTGCATTTATTTTTTACATTTTATTTTCAAATTAATAGAAACAAAATATACAAGTGATGCTACTTTATTAACAAAAAAAAAAGTTAAATGCATGGAAAATACTTTGAAAAGTTTCCCCAAGTATATATTTGCTATTGGTAATAAGTTCTTATTTTAAACAGAATGATTATAATAAACATTATTTTACACGAATACCTGCCTCAGTGGCGTAGTTAGCTAACGTGCTAGTTTCGTGTTGAGCTAGACTGCTAAGGATGGGGAGACATAGGTTCGAATCTCACTCGGTTGAATTGAGGGTGGTTTTTCTAACAGGTTTTCCAACCTCCTTCTACGCAAATGTGGGGTCACTTCCTTAATATCCAACCTTCCCAAATCCTAACCCATTAGTGTACTTAGTACTTAAGCATATAACCCAAATGATTGGTAAAACGTTGTACTAAGTATTAGTATTTAATACTAATGTGCAATTAGAGTTAACAAATCGATTTTAAATCAGTTTATAGTAAAATCAAGTCTGAAAATGAAGCTTATATCCCTAAACGCGCTTTTAGAATTACAAAACAAAATGGTCATAATGCTTTGTCCAATTTCACTCGTCCAACACCTTCTTGTGACTGTATGGAAAATTAAACATCTCTTAATTTTAGTAAAAGGGAATAAAAATAAATACAAATTTTTTTACACTGAAAAATCTTTCAGTATGATTGTTTTATTATAATAGAACAATATTTTCATATAATTAATAATTGCAGATTTTCTTACAAAATAAATATTTATATCACAAAAGGAATAGAGTTTATTAGAGCGAGTAGGATTAAATTGTTGACAATACAAAGTATATGAAAAAATACTCTTAGCAATACCCAAATATTGTTTTAATCACAGCTACCACTCAATCCACTTTTTCAACCCACTCCAAGGAATTTTCAATTCTAACATTTATTTGGTTATCTGGAGTTTTATTATTTCCACCAGTCTTTCAAATTTTAATTTTTAACTTCATCTCAAAAGTTATTTTTAGGTGTAGCTTCCCCCTACATTTCCCACAATTTAAATTATCATATTTTTTGGTTTATTTAGAGTGGTCCTTATTTATACCTACGAATATAAGTTCTCCACCACACAGAGAAGTAGTTTTTGGAAATGTTGAGCACGCACCCTTCCCTTACAATTTCTTCAATTCCCACTTAGAAATTTCAAATATTAAGATTTGAAAAGTAATTCTACCTACTCACCAAATTTAAATATTCTATCACAGCTAGAAGTTGTTTTTACTTTTATAACCCCTTATCCCCTCCCCCGCTACCCCTATTTCACGTGGTCCCATTTGAAATTAAAAATGTACAGACTTATCGTAATTTGACATGTCCCTTTACTTATACATTTAAACTTCTACCTCACTGGGAATTAGTTTTTTCTATTAGTTTTGTAAATATTTAAGCACAATTGTCTAACCATCATTTAGAAATTTCAACTTTTAAGACTTATTTGGAGTTGTCCTCCTAAACAACTGTCAAATTTAAATTTTCTTGCACACATAAAAGGTTTGTATTCTTTTTATATCCCCTTCCTTATGTCCCAGAGTCCCACTTATTAAATAAAAATGTTCAAACTTTTATAATTATTTGAAGTGGTTCTATTGGTTGTCTGCAAAATTTCAATCTTCTATCACCCTGGAAAGTATTTATTTATATTAGTTTTGGTATTCTTGAACACACTTTTCACCAAAGTACCTCGGGACCTATCGTGTTGATGCTGTACATAATTAATTTCTTATTACTATTCTGTGACTCGATGATCACCCATCCGTCAAAGTTCATCTTGATTGGAGGACATATAATTTATTACACATTTTTCCTCCTTTACACCCGTATAGGCAATGAAATTTGAAAAACCCTAGAAATATCTCACCCAATTCTATAAAGAAACATTAATATTAAATTTCAAGTCTCTATGTCCACTAGTTCAAAAGATGCACAATCAGTGAATTTAGAAAACTCCTCGCCCCCCCTTTCATCTCTTACAGGTTGGTGAATTTCACAAAATTCTGTCCTGGTCTAGGGCCAAAAAGGAAACCTTTCCTAAAAATGTCCATGTTTGAAACCATTAAGCTCTTTTAACAAAACCACAAACTCCCCCACCTCATTTATATTCTCTAAAGGCAAAATTGGCCATGTAGTTTGGAATTTTAAGCAAAGTCTCATCCCTGTACAGCCACTCATGTTAATATCATTAAATCAATATTTAGTTTAATATAAGAGAGAAAACCTAATAAATCCTCAAATTTGTGCTTTATACTTATAATATTTAGATATATTAATTTTAAATAGCAGTTGAAATGGACTATTTGGCCGAAATTAACTGTAGATAATTATTGTTTTCAAGAGATAATTCTTCTACGATATTTGTTTTGGTATCCACTAAGTGAGAAATAATGTTGTAATGTAGACGAAACTACAAACTAGTTTATAAGTTGTATAATATTAACTTGTTTCCATATTATTAAGGCTAATAACTAGGCCTACCTCAATAAATAAATGTTATGGTGCACTATACATACTTTCTCTCTCCTTTGTCTGAAAATGGAAACATTTACTTAAAACTCGTAAGTTTTGTGAAATCAGATAATATACATTTTTGCAGAAACATGTTGGACAAAAAAAGGATCACATTCCACCAAGGGGCATAAATTAAAGAAATGTATTGTTCATTATTCATATTTTACAGAAACATATTGTCCATCAAAAAGCATAATGATCAACTCCCAATTTCCAAGACATCAATTAAAAAAAAAAATTGCCAATAACTCAGAAGTTAGGGCCCATCCATAAATTACTTAAGGATTTTTCGGGGTGGGGGTGATCAGTATTTTCTTACGTTTTCATGGGGGTGGGCAAAATCCATCTTAACTAAGGATTTTATCAATTTTTATGGTGAGACAAAATCTAAAAAATAACCACTTCTACAAACACGTCAAAAAGGTTGCGTCTGGCGCTAAAGTGTAGCCTATACTATACATAGCTATAAACTTTCATTAACTTATGTGTTACACTTAATTTTACTGCAATAAGTAATCTATAATTTCACATCACCAATCCTCTTGTTTATATAATTTACCAAATCATATGAAAATTACATGAGATCAGTAAGAGGGGAACAAAAAACCCCACGATCCCTTTCCTAGGGAGATTGGGGGAAAGGGGGGGGGGGTCAAAATAATGAAAAAAAAAAAGCTTTATGTAATTTATGGACCTCCCCTATTGGTTTTATAAAAATATTTATCAAGTAAAGGTTTTTTTTTATTATTTTACTACAATCATACAATAATGAGTTATTTCGTATCTCGAATACTTGCAAAAATATTATTAAAATTGGCAATATCTTCCTAGGTAAATTACCCTTAAAATGAATTTCATGGGATGATTAAAACAGCCATTTAGTTTATAATGATAAACAATGATCAAATACGAAATTTAATAAAAATTGTTACAGCGGATTTCGAGATAGTTTGTTTTCTCTCTTTTTTTACCTTTAGTAAACTAGCCTCAATTTTAGGGAAAGATATCAAATTCAAAAAATTCCTTGGGTAAACTTTATAAAAAACATATATACTAATTTTTAGCCAGCTCAGTGAAATGGTATCAGCTCCAGGCCTAGATATAGACACACAGGCAAATGGCATTGCAAAAAACACCTTTTCGGTTTCAGGGGTTGACAGTTATCAAAATTTGGACTTTTTTTACGAGCACAGTATATTTCTCTTCAAGGTGTCGAAAGAAGGTAAAAATTGTCTATTACGTAAAGATGAGCACAAATCATAGTCTTATACACTTCAATGGTACAAACACATTTCTCTACATTCTTAAAACTACTTTCAACTAAAGGCTCAATGGCACTATGGAGTAAAATAATTACAATTTAAGAAGCAAAAAGTAGTAAATATTACATTGGCCCCTTATGTAGGTTTTTGAGTTTATACAGTCATAATGTCCCATTATTTGAATATTGTATTTATTTTTAACCTATCAACTATAGTTATATAGTCTTACAAAGAGTGTTTAGTTAGATACCGGTACATATTTGAGCTTTTACACACTTTAACAACTAAGTGTTTTATTGAAACATAACTACTGTCCAAGCCTACTATTTAAAAGCCAAAGTTGTTAACCTAAAGCTTAAGACAAACAGCCGGTTTTGTTTATAAAACAATCACAACTATTCAACATTAAAACTACTTATAAATCTTTACATTATTTCAAAGTTTCAAAATGGAACACGCTACAAATATTACTTTTGAGACAAGTCTAGATTTATAGAAATATTATTATATTTATTTATTTATGTTTAATTTATTACATTTAATTGGGATCAAAATCAGCTTAAAATCATAAGTACTCAATTCTCCAAAGTCCACTCAACAAGATGAGATTAGTGGTGTAATATGTTCCGTATTTTCTGTGTCGGTTTCCCTAAACATTAAATATTCTCCCTTGCAGTCCAAAGGAAATGATTGTGGATTATAACTTTAAGGCTTAGTGCAAAAGAGCTTGAGAATTTTGCATCGTTTAAGCCAATGGGGGTATATTATCCTTATTTTCTTCACTGCCTTTTCTAACATTATATGTACAATACCTTCTTTGTGTTGCACAAAAGGAAATTGCTCAATAAATGTTTATAGGATATGTGTGTGAACATATCTGTAGGAGATTTAAGACTTCCTAAGTCATCAAGCCTTTTATTAATGTATTCATGCAGAGTTTACAGTGAAATTTCCATTCTATCTTGTATGCAAGATAGCCAGCAACATATTTAAAAGTTCGAACAATAAAACAAATAAATATTGAATCTTAATTTGTGATGATAAAATAATATTAAAATTGTATGTGTATAGTTGCATACGTGTTAGTACTTATTTAAAATACCATTCATTTAATAACAAAATGTTAAATAGTAAATGTATCAAAATAATAATTATGTAGCCTATAATCGGCAAACACTGAAAGGTGACATCAATCCTTTAATGGACTGGACTAGCCTAGCCTAGCGCCATATTTTATAAGCCACACTATTACATCATAGTAATTCATAAAATAAAGCTTGCTAACTTTTAAGATAAATGGAGTGTAGGGTATATAATATGTTGAATAATTGCTTCAATAAACTGTACATAATTGTATTTATACGTATGGGCCCTACACGATTGATTAAAATTTTGTAACTTTTATTAACAGGCAGAACCCCCTTTCAAGGTCGAATGATAAGGCAGGATTCACAAACAAACGGTCTGCGAGACATAGCTGACCAGCCCATTTGCCTGCAATATCTTTATATTACTATCCGACCTGCATCCATGTACTCACACAAAATACAATAGTTTAACTTTAGTGTTTACTACGTAATTTTAAATAACAGAAACCCTTTGAATTTTTTAAAGGTATTCTATATTTTTGTTTTAACTTTAATAACATGAGTGTGGGAATTTTAATTTACAATGGGAAAATTTCAGTTTTTAAATTATTTCAAGTATACATTAATGATTTTAAATACAGAGCATCAAAGAGCTATTATAGACCTGCATTAGTGGACACACGGTATGGTATCTAGCTTTCCTCTATCAAATAGTAATGTTTTGGTAGTGTCACAATGTGTAGGATAGTTTTATGATTCTATATAAGATATCACAAATTTAAAAAAATCTTTAGAATTAAAATTTAAACTATTCAACTGGTCAGAACTTTCACCTTCATGTTGGTGAAATCGATATTAAAAAAGATTTGGTCATTTATAAACATCTGTAATTTTCCTCAGTGCTCCTAAACAAATTATTACAGTAGATAACCAGTCCCTTAGTAAAAAAAAAATAGTCCATTGTAATGTGCGGCAGAGTAAACTTATTTGTGTGGCAGGATTAGGGTACTTAGGGATGAGGTTAGAGACAGTGGGGGAGGGGAGGGGGGTGCTACCTGAAGCTTGCTCGGTAACAGTCAGCTGACAGGTTAACTCTTAATATCTGCCTTCTAGTAAATTTGAGTTTAAAGTGAGTTGTTTGAAAAATGCTCACTTGATTGCGCTGTAGTCACTGGGGATTGCACCTAGCGATCCCACCGTTGAAGGAGTAAAGTCTCAAAAAGGAGCACAACATGTTTAACTTAGTGGTTGTGGATCTGTTCTTTTCTTGTCTGTGGCCTAGGTGCACTATTCTTGACTTCGCTTTCACTTTCACTTTGCCCACTGTCAGTTGGAGAAAATTCACTTTGAAATTCACTTTGAAATTCACTTTCATCATTACTTTTGTTGCTTGTATATTTTATTTCTTTTTCAGTGTGAAATTTCTTCATCATGCATATCATGCCGACTTGTTGATGAGCACTCCATGTTTACAAACCATTACAAAAAGAATATATACTATGTCACCCCAAACTGCCCCAAAAAAGACAACACAACACCGGCGAGATGCATCAATTGCAAGGGCCCACACACAGCCAACTACAGCAAGTGCCTGGTTTACGTGCAACTGTTGGAGGCCAGGACTAACAGACTCAACACACAACAGACTCGACCCACACCCACCTACGACAACTAACTACCCTCCTATTCCTCGCACCCGTCAAAGCGTCCCTCCGACTAACCAACCAAACCCCGGCCCAGCAGCTAAGCAAACAGTAGAGACCACAACAATGTACCGCTCCTATACCGATGTCACAGTGGGATGCAACAGACGCCCCCAACAAGAAAACATCACTTCCTCACTCTCAGACATAAAAAATTTCATAAACCTGCTAAAGGACCTAAACATTTTCAAGATACTCACACACTTCAAACCATACCTCACCAGACTCAAAGAGGCAACCGACAAGACAGAAAAGATGATGATTTTGCTGGAGGGAGTGACTGAATACTTCTCGACCGACTATGACTAACGCAAACGGGACGGCGACTAAAGACATACTTTGAGTTTTCATATGGAACGCAAATGGGATACTCACGCAAGCTAAGGAACTGGAAGATATATTTAAAACTTACTCAATAGATATTGCCCTAATAAACAAGACTCATTTAAAGCCAGAAAAAAATATCTCCCTTTTTGGATACAATATATATAGAAACGATAGGCCCCAAGGCAGGGGAAGGGGCACGGCCATCTTAATAAAAAATCACCTACCCCACTACCCTCATCAATTTCAAAATCTACAAAATATTGAAGCTACCGGAATAAATGTAAATACTAGCGGTGGGAGTGTCCGGTTCGCGGCCATATACACCCCCCGACTAAGACGAGATCACGGACTACAACAAAATGTTTTTGGCGGGAGATCTTAATTCAAAAAACACCATTTGGAACAGCCGACTAACCACCGGGAACGGACGAACACTAGCAGACCATGCAGACGCACACGACTACGTAGTTGTTGCCTCGGACGAGCCCACATTCTATCCCTCAAACTATCTACAAAGACCAGATATCATCGACCAACCATTGACCAACATGGGTGTAACTACAGAGGATATGACGGTACTAAAGGAACTAGATTCTGACCACAATCCTATATTGTGTGAAGTTAAAAGTGACACCAACTTAATGATAGGGGACTCAGACAAACAACAGAAACTTGTGACTGGGAAGAGTTTAGGAGGACACTAGAGGACAACATACCTGAAGTGCCAAATATAGATACAATAGAACAGGCGGACGCTACACTACGACTATTCACGACCACAGTTCAGGAAGCCTACAGACTTAACACCACTAGGACCCCCATACAACACGACCTCCAACAACAACACCCAGACTTGGACTTCCTCATAGCCCGAAAAAGGGAAGCGAGGAGGGACTGGCAGACCTACAGAACCCCACACCACAGATCGATCTACAACCGACTCAGGGTGATGGTTAGGAGGAGAGTCAAGACATCAGAAGGGACAGATGGGACACTTACGTCACCGAGGCCACATTAGACAGGGACAAGTTGTGGAAAGTAACACGACAACTCAGGGGGACCACTAGAAATAGGACTACCAGCTATCCACGGGGAAAACGGCATGGTCTACGAAAGCACAGAGATGGCCGAAGCCATAGCTGAGGTTCTAGAAAAACAGTTCAAACCAAACGACAAGCCACAAGACCACGACTTTACCAGAGATGCGACTAGAACAGTCAGGGACTATCTGGAAGGACCGAATGACACCAGCGCAGAGGTAATCACTCTGGACGAGCTCACCACAACCATAAAATACCTAACAAGGAGAAAGGCGCCAGGATACGACCACCTGACCAAATAAATACTAAAACAAATGCCAGGGAGAGCGGTAATAGCGCTACTGACACTACTAAACGCACTTCTGATGCTCTGCTACTTCCCTACTGACTGGAAGCTGGCTAGGGTAATAACAATCTCCAAACCTGGTAAGGATCCGATGTTCCCTCAGAACAGAAGACCGATCAATCTACTAGCGACCCTGATCAAAGTATACGAGAGACTAATTCTCAAAAGATTAAAAGCACTAAACAATAGACTAGGAGTTATTCCGAACCTTCAGTTTGGATTTAGACGCCACCATTCCACCACCCATCCCGCATTAAACTTAGTAGAAGACGTAACCAACGCATTTAAAGAACAGAAATATACAATAGCGATCTACCTAGACGTCGAGAAAGCTTTTGACAAGGTTTGGCATCTTGGACTTATTCAGAAACTAATTAAATTCAACTACCCCAAATGGTTAATCTTCTTGATAGCCAGCTTCCTCAGACGGCGTACGTTCCAGGTGGTTATGAACGGCAAAAGATCGCAGACACACACTATTAAAGCAGGGGTACCACAGGGCTCAGCACTAGCACCGCACTTGTATAACATTTACGTAGCAGACATACCCACTCACGATAAAGTTCAGGTTAGACTCTTCGCCGACGACACCATGCTCTATGTAGCTAATAGAAACATAAATTACGCATCACTTACAATGCAAAGATACCTCCTCCTCCTCCAGGACTGGCTCTCCAACTGGAGAATTAAAGTAAATCCCACCAAATCAGCAGCCGTAATCTTAGCTAAAGGTAGGAAACCTCTCCCTGCCCCACTCACCCTATTTGACACAGAGATCCTACTCCAAGACGAAGTCAAGTACCTTGGGATCACAATAGATAGGAAACTCACCTGGAGGAGTCACATGGATAAGACCAATAAAAAAGCAATGGGTAGATTCATACAACTGTACTCCCTATTTAAAGGCGGGCAGCTCTCAATTCCCACTAAAGTACTACTAACTAAAGTACAAGCAGATAATTCAACCCATCATTCTATATAACTGTGTAGTATGGAGTTATGCCTCCATAATACACACCCGCAAACTGCAGATAGTACAAAACAAAATACTAAGAATACTCACAGGGGCAGACAGATACACTAGTAATGCCGATATACACACGATGACAAACTGCCGCCAACTACAAGAAAAATACCAGGACAGAAATAAGAAACTATACGATCAGACTGAAACACACGAGAACAAACTGGTTAGAGGACTTGGACAGTACGACCCGACTGATCCACGACACAGCAAACAACCCAAACTGGCGTAGTTAAGCATTTAATTTACATAAATATTAATAAAAATAAAATAAAAAAAACCTAGTAGATAGGAACCGGTATTTAAAAAAAAAATTACATATATGAATATTGTAGCATAGAATTAATATGATAACTGACAATTAACTACACCAGTTTGACACCTCCACCCCAACTTAGACCTGATCATCACAAATCACTCATTTCATCCCATTACTACCCTAGTCGCGGCCGGACGCCACTGGGATAACCGTCTAGGTTTTCTACTAGCCAGAGGATAATCCTGGCGCCGGGGGCGGCCCCAGATGGTGAATGGAAATGTATCCACCTCACTCCTAATCCCAAGAAAAGGAAATCCTACCGCAACAAGCAACTCTTATTCCCTTTGCCACCGCCGGACTCCACAGGGACAACCGACCAGGTTCTCTACGAGCCAGAGGATAATCTTGGCGCCGTGTTCGGCCCCTGATGGGGAATGGAAATGTAACCATCCGCGTCAAACCTAATCCCTACAGTCAAGTTTAACCTTTTGATCCTCTTCCCGGAAATCTACTCATGTGTTATCAACATCTCATCATCATACCTTATGCACACCTTCCCACATCCCAGTCAAGAAAATCCTCCCCATATCCCGAGACCCAGCGCAATCATTCAGTATCACCAATTTCACCTCACAATTAATTAATTATACAATTGTAATGTACCAGGTATCAATTCATTCACAAGGCCAGGAGTCACGAAAGTGACTCTATTCTCGAACAAAATCATCCCTTTCGCAGGTGACCTAGCTTGGCGTTTCTGTCAAGGTGGACATCCTGAGTCGGGAAATACATCATACAAGTGTAGTATTCTACACTCTCATTTCATCTAGTATATAAGTTCATTCACGAGGTTAAGAGTCATGACAATGACTCGGTACTCAAACAACAAATCAGCCCTTTCTCAGATGACCTAGCTTGGCATAACTGTCAAGGTGGATATCTGAGTCGGGCAACAGCCGAAAGGTTTTTAAGGCATCTCCCGCCCACTTACAAGTCATATAAGCACACACCATCAGGGATCCAAACATCTACACCGGGATCTCCGCCCATGCACAAGCCAGTCAGTCTAACACAGTATAAAATAACTTACATCAATATCACAAGTGTGCAGTGATATAAAACATTTAATTGGAATATGTATAAGTAATTAACAGGTGTCATTTAAATAAACCGTGTGTGAATAAACAGCCATCAACAGTTCTCTTTCTTACATTTTATTAATATACCGATTTAATTAGTGCTCGAACACGGAGCTATAGACAACCTATACATCATCACAGCATTATTATATCAGGGAATTAATCCGTAGGGTTTCAATCGACGCCCAAAGCGGGGTGATTGTTTCCATAGTGTTACAACTTAGAAGAAAAAGAGGGTGAACACTAGAGGTTACTGCCCTTACTGCTGGTGTCTGAGAGGCCCCAGCAGTTTCTTGAGCTGTGCGAGGTGCAACTCTTCCCTGTGCCGGTATTCCTGTTCGTGCTTGTCTTTAGCTGCCTGGAGGGTTTCACAATGCATGTCTTGCAGGTGGCGAGTCTTGGCTTCCATCTGCCAAGCTTCGAATTCTACCTTGATGCGCAATTGCTCCATCTCCAGACGATGCAGCTCTTTGCCTCGCTGCTGGCGCTTCTCAGCTTCCTCGCGGTTCAACTTGGCCTCTGCCAAACGCTCAAAGTACAGCTCCTTTTCAGCTTTCTCCTTTTTCTTGTGTGTGCAAACACTCTTCTCCATCACTCCTGCCTTGGTGGTGTGGAGGTGAGTGAATGATGGTCCGGAGGGAGATGATGGTGGGGGAGAGGGTGATGATGGTTGAGTTGTAGGTATGAGGAATGACAGAGGCAGGCTGGCATTACTTGAAGTTGTAATTTCTGCAAAATAACATAAGCATACATTAACTATAAACAAAAAATAAAAAATAGTAAGATAGTTGCACATGATCATCAATTATTATTATTATTATTATTATTATTATTATTAGCACCGCGTCTTACTACCCGTTCGGATTATACGCACTTACGCTAATGTGTAATGGTAGGGTGATTGTGAGATGAAATGAAGGACCTACAGTTTAACGTGGAATCCGAACCACGGTGGAGGCCTGGCATTCCCCCACATTCACAAGATGTCTTGTCAGAGGTGAAGGAAGGGTTGGTAATCAGATAAATCTTTGCCGGGACCGAGGATTGAACCCCGGCCGCCAGCATAGAAGTCTGATACCTTACCCCTAGACCGCCAGGTCACCCACATGATCATCAAATCGGTCTTAATTATATCCAGTGAAATAACATTTTCCACCAAGCAAAGCCGGTTTTTTATATATATATATATGAATGACCAGTGTATCTGCAACACTTCTTTAACACTATGTGGCCCGCGATTAAATATGCAAACAAAAAATAATATTTCCCAGTTTATTTCTTGTTGTTTCAAAGAAAAGGTTCAATGACAACTTTACAGTTTTTCTGAGGTTTTATAATCCTTCCATTGTTTGTGGGTTGTGTGTTCAATCTCCACAGCCTGGTAGCATTATGAAGTAGTCAGTAAGGGGTAGGGGGTGGGGGGGAGGTGGGCAGTGTAATAACATAAGTTACCACAAATCCACTTTTAGTTGGGCTGTCTGTAAAATAATTCTGGGAAGAATATTTTTATATTTTATTCAGTGTGAAAGGAAGCTATAATTACGGTAGTATTGATTGACAGCTACTAAACAACACCAAACCCCCTCTTCTGGAAACTACCAAAATTCTTTTCACTTATGTGGCACCAGTAATGCTTGTATTCATGCTTTTATAGTCTTGGTTCTCCAGCGGTTCAGTGTGTTTGTCTTCGCTGTGTGAAAAAGTCGGTTTCCAAGAGTAAGCAGAAAATAGATCAAGAATTTCTAGTGTTTAATGAAAATTGGGAGATTAAATATTTTTTTGTTGAAATTAAATCCAAACCTACATGTTTTATTTGTAAGCAAAGTATTTCGATCACAAAAGAGTATAATTTAAAAAGACACTAAGAAACAAATCACATTAATTGCTATGGAAAATATAAGGGACTTATGTGTCAAAACAAACTAGAAGAATTAAAAAAGGACTTAAATTACAGCAAATTGTGTTTTTGAATGTTAACAAAGTGAGTGATGTTGCAGTGAAATGTAGTTATGTGATATCAGAAAAAAGTGCTTGTGCTTCAAAGCTGTTTTTGAGGCAGAATTTATCAAGGATTGTATCCTGAGAACTGTGGACATCATGTGCCCAAAAAAAAGGCATCTGTTTACTAGAATTTGTTTATCTGGAAATACTGTTTCTCAGCTAATTGAAGATTTAGCAGACGACATGCACAACCAGTTAAGGGAGAAATCAAAAGGGTTTGTAGCGTTCTCAATTGATATTGATGAGAACACCGATATATGTGATGTAGACCATTAGCTATTTACATTTGGGGTGTGGATGAGAATTTTAATGTAACTGAGGAGTTAGACTTGGTACCCATAAAGAATACAACAGGAAGTGATAGATTTCTTAGTGTAGAAACAAGCCTTAATAACTTGGGTGTGGATTGGACGAAGCTATTCAGTGTAGCAACAAATGGTGCTCCTGCAATGGTTGGGGTAAAGAATGGGTTCAGGGCACGTTTAAAATCTTAGCTCATTGCTTTACCAAATTATAACTTACCATTCAGGAGTGTGCACAACAAATAAAAATGACATATGTTATGGATGTGGTAGCTAAAAGTGTTAACTGGATCTAGTCACACACATTGAATAATAGGCGATTCAATGCGCTACTTAGTGAGCTCAAGTCTCAGTATGGTGGTCTATTGTACCATAATGAGGTGAGATGGCTCAGTCGAGGCGCAGTCCTCAAGCGATTTTTCAATTTGCTCGAGACGATACACACATTCATGAGTTCAAACGGCAGAGCTGTGTCAGAACTTCAAGATCCAATTTGGATCATGGACATTGCATTTCTTGTTGACATTACAATTCATCTTAACACCTTAAATATGAAATTACAAGGACGAGATCAAGTTGTTACCAAGATGTATCTTGATTTGATAATTTTTTTCGAAACTTCATCTGTGGGAAGGTCCCCTGGCAGCAAACAACATGACTCATTTTCCTACTTTGAAATCAGTGTCTGCAAATAGCAATGATGGAGATAAATACCTCCCGCAAATCATTTTGCTAAAAAATGAACTTCAAGATATGTTTTCTGAGTTTTGTAGTTTTGAATCAGACTTTCAATTATTCAGTGCACCTTTCACCAGTGGAAAGTGTGAAGGAATAAATTCAAATGGAACTAATAGAACTACAATATATTTCATGTTGGAGTACCAGAATACCTGACATATTTTGGAAATGACTATCCCAAATTGAAGAGCTGTTGCTCTGGAATACTATCAATTTTCGGGAGTTCTTATGTGTGGGAGAAATTATTTTCAGCAATGAAATTAAACAAAAATAAGCATAGAAATGAATTGAAAGATGAGTGACTAAACACAATATTAAAATTAATATTGTTTAAGAAATTGACACAGGACATAGATCACTTGGTTACACAGAAAAGATGCCAAATTTCCGGGGCACAAAAAATTGTGCCAAGTGAATGAACTTTTGTGGATGATTAATGTTCAATTTTAGTGTGTAATTATATAATTTTGAATAACAAAAAACACTAATAACTATCTCAAACGGTGCTATACTTTGCCATCCTGTGAAATATGTTGTAGTGTGAGTTTTTATTTAAAAATAAAAATACTGATTCAGGAATATCGCTTGACGCCACAAACATTTGGTAAAATATAAGTTTTAAAATATTTTATTTGTGGATTAATTATTATAAATGTATAGGGGAGCGTGGGGCACTTTGGTACACTTCAAAGATGTTTTACTATATAAAAAAGAAAAAGCTGGCACTGACCTTTAATAAATTTTATTAAACACTTTAACACTTCTGTTAAAATTAAGATATTGAATGCATAGTATTGCTACACTTAATTAAATTAAACTCAATGTTTTTTGTACCAATGTACCCCATGGTGGGGCACATTGGTACGACTATGAAAAAAGTAAGTATCTTGGGCAATTGCTATTAATTAACTATATTTTAGTTATAAAATAGCTTATTAATGGTTAATCTAGGCTGAGTAATGGTTAAGCCTACTTATTACATGTAATTCCATACTTATATGCTTGATAATAATTAATAACTAATAAAGGTTGGTTTAACCAGCAAAATTAACATTAAATGACATAAAAGAAACAGCTCTTGATGTTCCTCCTACTAGTGAAGGTTGGGGTAGGATCATTTCCACATCTGAAATATCAATAGTGGAAATGTCAGCTAAATCAAGGAAAGAAAATTTGAAATCCTTTATTCTTAAAAATTTCACAACAAATTCAGACTCATTTATCTTTTCTTCAGTTTGTCCTGTGTAGTATTTAACACTTTTTTTTTTTAAGAAAATTTCACTAGGATGAAATCATTCAATCCTACATTTGATTTTCCTGTTTCATCATTAATATTTGGCACAAATCCGAAACCTCTTTCATTGTTATCATAATTGGACAAATCCATAGCCGAGTCACTATGGTCACATTCTAAAATGTTGTCAGAAAACCTCCCATCTGGGTCACACTCAGAATCTTCACTTTCAGGTTTTCTAACTTTTGATCTTTTAACTGCACAGCGTGGCTTCTTAGGCCTATTTCTTTCCTCCAATTCAGTTTCTAAACTATTTTTTTCTGGGGTTGAAGTTAATATTCTTGATTTACCTTTTTTGCGTATTATGATACACAATTTTCTTGGCATCATGGCTTTTGGGTAAGGTCGCACAGATTCTGGTGTTACAGCTTTTGGCATTTCCTTGTTTGTCATAAAGATACTGCTTCCTATTGTTGAAGATGGGTCTTCAACACCCTTGATTGGGTCTTCAGATGACAAAGAAGAGGGGGCCGGTTGTGATGTAACTATTGCATTTGGTAGACCTTCAGGTGAGGGAGCAGGTTGCTCTGTTACGAAAGCACATTCAAAATCTTCTTTTGAAAAAACAGAAAGATTTGGAGGCCACAAGCTGAAGTGTAAGCTGAAGTGGCCAGTTCAGCTATTTCATAGATGGTGATTGTTCTTCCAGTGTGCTAACATCCAACTATTAAATGCTGTCTTCAAATGTGACTTAAATGGGCCGTAAAGAGCAACATCTAAGGGCTGCAACCAATGTGTGCAATGAGGCAGGAATGTGACAAAGTGAATTCCATTTTCTCTGCAGTAAATAATTACTTCTAGGGAAGCATGAGATTCATGGTTGTCTAAAATAATAAGAATAGGGTCTTCTTTTGTAGCTCTAGTGAATGTTTTGACATGCTTAATGACATCAACAAATAAGTTCACATTCATCCATCCCGAAGGTGAACATAGGCCTAAACTCCCAGGGGGTACACCATTCCAAAAGGAAGATTTATACCGTTTCCTAGGAAACACAAATATTGGAGGGGCTGTATTACCAGTAGCTCCAACAACGGCACAAAATGTGACTAGTTCCCCTCTTTCTGCCGAGATCGCTTGTCCTACTTGTTTATTTCCTGTTCTTGCCACTACTTTGGCAGCTTGCAGCACTGTAGTAATGCCAGTCTCATCAAGGTTGTAAATGGGGTCTGAAGGTACTTTGTATTTTTCTAAAGCTTCCTCAAAATTATCGAAGAAAGCATTCACTTTCACCTCATAAAATCTTGTTGTCCTTAACAAGCTAGTATTTTCCTGCTTTCTTAGGCTTAGGTTAGGAAATTGCTTCATGAATCCCAACATCCAGTCCTTCCCTGCTTCTCCATTTTCAGTCCAATAAAGTGGAATTTTAATCTCTTCTGTTTGTCCTAATCTTTTGGCATACATGTGAGCAAATTTTCTCACCTGCTGTTATGTTAATCCATATTGTATTTTTGAACTTGAGAACTGAGAGCCTTTGTTCTTGTTTATTGGTAAAAACTTGTTTTGTGTTTTTTTTAAACTAAATAACAGTTCTTTTAGCCTAAAAAATGTTTGAGTACTAGGTCCTGATATTTTATCATTTGGATCATTTAAAGATATTTGTAATTTTTTAGACGATTAAATAAGGTCATTCATTAATTTTAACCCATGAATTCTTGCTGCCTCTCGCACAGAGAGCTTTCCACTTGGTCCTACATTAATAATTGCACTTAAAGCACTTGCAACTGCCTTCTCATCAATATTTGCTTTGTCGGTTTTTTCCTTGAAATTCCTCATTTCTGGACCTATGTGTGAAATTAAATAAATTAATAGTATTTTCTGGCTGCTTTGACGCCAAAATTATATCAAGGCCTAGTTCAACAAACATTAAGGCAAAATATATTTTGAATTTTAATATATTAAAATATTTTTTTTATTGTAGTTTTAACTGCTTATTCAAGAATTAGATCCATAGTAACTGCTAGACATTGAGTGTAAAACAATGTTAACAACATCTAAAAAAAAAGCACTAGTATAAGTTTTTGTTTGGGAAATAATCAACTTGTACCAATGTGCCCCACTCTCCCCTACCAGTATCATTAAATATCTAGTAATAATGTATATACATGCATCGGCAGGACCATGGACTAAATGTGAGGCACCTCTGATCCTGTTTTCCGGTGACGGGAAGATTGAGCGTCTAACTCCAGCTGCATGCACTAATTTATTTCTCTTATCTGGTTTCACACTCTCCTTTCATGCAAATTCAGGTACATTTACTTTTAATTAAACCTTCCTGGTCCCTTCACCATCAGAGTAATAAATTCCTCATTATCTGGATGAGTAGTAAGATGCGTCACAAAAAAAGTATGAAATAAAATGACGTAAACAGGCTCTGGCCCGCGACATGCCTCGATTTTGTTAACCTGGCCCTTTGACTAATTTTAGTTTGAGACCATTGTACTAGACACAAGACAAATACTTTAAAGAGGGGCAAGTTTTATTTCTTATTGATATTCTACAAAGATATTTTTAGACAAATACTTCTAAAATGTCATTGAAGTGCTAAGCTGTGATAAGGAAACCCATAGCAAAAGCTACACAGCGAAAGGAGAGGCCAATTCAGAAGTATGCATAATTTACTCACCTTGAAAACTTCGATACCTACTAGGGTGCTGCTTATGTGTCCCAAAAAAGCTATTTTTTAGGTTTTGTGTTCTTAGTCATGAGAAAGAAACACATGTTTTTTTAATATATATTTCTTAGAAAAGTTTTAGGGGTCGCTACCAGGCCTTGAAATTTGAGATTCTTTTAAAAAATCACAAATTAGCTCTATATATATATTTCTTGGATATTATATAAAATGTACTTATTTTTGTTTTTTAATATTTATGTATGTTTAACAAATATATATAAATAAAATAACACGTGTAAACATTGTTTAGAATAAAAATCAAATAAAAAAAATACATGTTCTCATTTCAGGGTATTTATGTCTGGATTGTTTCACCATTAACAAGTATTGTTTTTGTTCATTTGTGTTAAGTAGTTTGTTGTATTCCTCCATCAATGCTACTCCTCACTCTGTAATAGCGTTAACAACCCTTATAGAACAAACAATTTCTCTACCTGTATTATAATTATCTTCCTCCCAAATTGCAACATTTTTCTATAGGAACGCTGATGGAATACCTATAGCCCTAGTATTGAAAATATTGAAGTGTTGCAAGAAACAAAATCTTCTATCATTTTCTTATCAATAAGATCAGGATCCATACATATTTCAGTGTATACTCCATTCCCTCATTGTTCAAGGCATCCACCATCTTCCACTTTGTTAGAGATTAAACTTCTTTTGTTAAAAAAGATAATGCAACTAGCTCCTCTGATGGATAGGCATACCATAGGTGGTCAATAAACTTCTTCATGTCGACTATGGACAACATGTCTTGTAATTTTTTAGATCTTTTAGGAGCTGCAGATCTTTTCTAAGTGCAAAAAACTCCGAGACTCCTTGGAACCAGAATTGTATGTAAATTATTACTCTAAAAATGCAGACGTTACAAATTTCCTTCTCTTCTCTAGCTTGAAATCTCTGAATAAATACACTTTTAATTAAGCCCAGCAGGTGCCCTAACAGAGATAAGATAAGGTACCTAGTAATTACTTGTAGTCATCTTGTGGTTGGATCTTTTAAAGTTGTTTCTGGGGAAAAGAGATCATGTCAGGGGTAATATTTTGGACTTCGCTCAGGGTAGAAGCATTAGAAGCGACAGTTTTAAATTCAGTATATTCGTTAGTGTCCCAGGTGCTTTTAAATCTTTTGTACAATAATATCTCTAGACTGGTTGAACTCCCAAGCACATTAGCGATGCATGTTTTCATTTATGGTGATATCGTTTATCTTTTTCCATCTTAGTGAATAGTGACGGGGACTTCTGGCGTAAACACACTCTTCATAGATTTCACAATCTTTTGTCAACACATTATATGTTAACGATGGATAGACGAATTGTTAACACTGTATTGTGAAGTCGTCAATACGACATCTGCTTTTCTATCACTTAGTTTTGAAACATAAAGCAGCCAATTCATCATCAAGAAGGTTCTTCCTACAAAGCTTTTTCAAAGGTTGAGGAACCTTGATCAGCAGGAGCACATTTATCAGATGAATCGATCTCCTCTTCACTTAAAGAAGAAGACAATGGAATTGGAGTTAGCTCATTGATTGATTTAATAATCTCCTCCTCTTTCTTGCTCCCACGTTCTCTTTACACGAGCTTTTATTTTTTCAGCTTTAGATTCTTTTTTGGTTATTATTTACCTATGCTTCCAATCTTGCCAGGACGTCCTTTTTCTCACTGAGCAAGAAGAAATTCTTTGTCTTCCTGAATATGAATAGTTCTTAGAACATCGGCATGGGCAATATCAAAAAGATCTTCCAGTTGATTCTGCCATTCTTCTCTTCTTTTTTTTCTTAACCCATCTTAATGTTTAGATTTACTTTGACAAATTTTTACAAAACTTTGATGTGCGGTAGCTAGCGACTTCTAAAATTCAATTAAATTTTATAAGATTTTAACTGTACCCGTTTGTCAATAAGGAGAACAAAATAGCAGGGTGCCCCAATGATATTTCAAAAGTTGGATTTTAAGCAGCAACCTAATACCGACTGTACATATTGATTCAGATTAAGGTCAATTATTGCTTTTAAAATTACTTTTGAGCGCACATTTTGAAGTTGTTTTAATACAATTAATATGTTGTGATCTTCTTCAGTGGCCTAGAGGTCTAAAGTGTCACTCTCATATTAGACTAGACTGCCAATGATAGGTAGATTGGGGTTCGAATCTCAGATGGGTATACTGAGGGTGGTTTTTCCAAAACAGTTTTCCAGTCTACCTCCACACAAATGCGGATACACTTTCTATGAAAATTTAACTTTTCTCATTCCTAGCTCATTAGTGTAATTAGTACATATGACTATAACCTAAACTGGTAGTAAGATGGAGTGCTAAAACAAAAAAAAATAAACTAAAAAATTATATATATATATATATATGCTGTGTAATAATAATTGTAGAATTAACTTGGTAATTAATTATTAAAATAATACCCGCCTCGGTGGCGTAGTTGGCTAACGCGCTTGTCGTGTTGAGCTCAACCGCTGAGGACGGGAAGATCAAGGTTCGAATCTCGGCCGGGTGAACTGGGGGTGTTTTTTCCTAAATGGTTTTCCACTCTTCCTCCACACAAATGCGGGTTCACTTCCTCTAATTTCAACCTTCCCAATTCCTAATCCATTAGAGTAATTAGTACTTAAAAGCGTATAACCCGAATGGGTAGTAAGACGCGGTGCTAAATATAATATTATTAAAATAGTAAAGTTGTTCTGATTAACATATCTAACTAGTAACTTCACTAGCTTATAGTAGGGGCCTACACACTTAGTAAAAAATTATTGTTAATTATTCGTTAATTAAAATTTGTAATTATAAGTATAAACTAAAAAAACTTAATTTGTGTGAGTCATTATGAATGTCTCTTAAGCAGTAGGCCTACTGTATTTGAAATTGCACCTACCTGCTGTGTTGAGACAATCCAATCCGCTAGTGCCAGCAAGAGTTGTACCAGTTGACAGGGCAGCAGTCACCTCTGGGGCAGATATTTTGTGGCTCTTGGTAGCTGCATCTTCCATTGCCACTGTATCTCCATCCCATTGATAACCAAGAAGGTAGTTTGGGTTGGGAGCTACCATCTCGACCTCGGGGCATGATGGCCTGAGAGGCATGTAGAGCCCACCTTCAGTATTCCCCAGGTCCCTTGTTTCTTTGACTAATTCCTTCTTCCGCCGTGTCTTCACATTATCCCAATGTTTCCGCAGCTGAACAAGAGAGCGCTGGAATCGTTCATAAAATTATATGAATACAATTCTATAAAACTATTAAAATAATTATTGGTTTGATTGTATAAATGCAGATTTTTCCTGGCATACCTAAAAAACTACTTAAGGACTGGAAGAACTAAAACATATAGACCTATAACATTAATTAGTTTGCCACCTTTAGCTTCCAAATTACTGTAATCATGTTTTTCGTAAGATTACTTTAGTTGACACTTTCACAGTAAAATTTATGACAATAGTATGTTTCGTGTGAAAATCAGAAGCATGTTTTCATTGATACATAATACTTCAACAACGAATTATTATTTATAAACAACAAATCAATAAGAGAGACCTTCTTAATTTTTTTTACATTTGCGCTACATATCTTTACATTTTGCTCTTGCATAATCTCTGTTTGTAGTCAATTTGCTCAATCCAGGTTTTGTGTGCATAATACTATCGTCTATTATGGGCCAAAAGTTAAGATGTATATCTCGTCCCCTGACCTGAGATATTAAGCTTTGAAAAGTGCTTTC